>JAQGAY010002104.1:0-11645 GCA_034698085.1 Polydesmus angustus
ATCATGTGTAATTTATAAATATAAAAAAAAATTTCAACTTTTAAATAAAAACCTTTGTTTTCTATCAAAATTACTTTTTTCCTAAATTCTGGGACACCCTATACTTAATTAATTTTTTTTCCTTAAAAAAAATCTTGTTACTAGGTAAAAAAAAAGTAAATATAAAACAAAATCTACTATACAATGCTGCACTTAAAACGTGAAAAAATTCGCAAATTGGGCCCATTCCATTTCCTCTTTTCAAGTCTATTCGACGGCTTTTTAAGAGCTCTTTCCGGTTAAATATCTCATCAACACCTTCGTTTTTAAAGACCCTTCGTTTTTTCCAATTAGTCTTTTTTCGCAATTTAACTGCTATCGAATTGTTCTTAGTCATTCAACCGCAAATCCAGGTCACAATCTCGGTTCCTCTATTCTTCTCCTCGTGCGTTGCTAATGGTCCGCGCGGAGAGCGTACAATCCAGATGGATAGGGTGCGCGTGCGGAGGTTGATTCGCGTTCTACTGCTGCTGCTGCTTCTCATCGCAACGTGATTAATTTTCATTAGGGCGTCCAAGCGGAACAAATATGAAGAAGAGCTTGTGCAAAGGGCTCTTATCTCTTCACCCATCATCCCTCTACTCCATCTTCCGACTTAAGCCCCGCCTCTTCACCAATCAGATTTGCGCTGTTCGAACTCACTTAACCAACACTTACCGATAATTTCAAGGCGCTTCAACCGGCAAACATAATTGCACGTGTATTGATGCGTTCCTCATCCCAAACTAATCGCGCATGCGCGCAATTTTGGGTGGTCTCTTTTTGCGTTACTTCCTCTTATAATTTTTTTTTTTTTTTTTTTTCGTTTCTCTCCCCAGTCCTTACTGGCGCACGCTACCTCGACGCGCGCTCCTTAGAGACTTCCGACAAAGCGTCCTCTGGTGGCTGCTTTAATCGAATGAGCTTTATTAAGCATGCCTCGCACTCATTCCTCTTCATTTAGCCGATAAAGGCTGGGAGAGATCTGGATTTAAGGGTAAGGAAAATTCTTTTAACCAAAGTGGGGGAGAGAGAAAAAAAAATATTGGATATGGTAGTTTATGCGCGTGACGATTTTTTTTTTTATTTAAAAAAAAGCAGACCGAAATTGAGAACGACGGTTGCTAGTCAACTTCGACACATTGAGATTAGTTTTTCATCCGTAACCTATTTGCAATCCAGGTTTCGGTGTTTATTTGATGATGAAATTGGAAAATGGCGAAAATATTGCGAGGGAGAGATAATACGTGCATCGTATGATAATAAATGTTGTGACGTTTAATAAAAATGATATTAAGTCATGCTCTGTATACGCTTGGAACAGCGCTGCCAAATCTCGTTGTTAATTTGTTTATTAATAAATAATTACGAGGCAGACATTACGTCACGCTTTTTAATGATATTTTGCCTCTTAAAATAAACAGTACATGCAATTATTCATTAGTATTACATGGACACCCAATTATTATTATTTTTTTTTTCTTCCGTTGGTTGTCTATATAAATTGAGTAATAAAAAAAATGAAGTCTCGACTATGGGTTTATGCGAAAAAGTGTGTAGTAAATTTTCTATAAAATCTAGGAAATTTATCATAATTAATATCATTTTTATACAGTTTCTCTTCATTGCTATTCAGAAATAATGGATCTAAGTTTTTTCTTTTTTCGGTATAGCTTTATTTTTTTATCATTTAGGAAATGCTTGAGTTATGGCAGTATTCCAAAAGCTCATTTTAATATGCTGGGTGCCGTAATCTTTTTTTTTTTTAGATTTATTAATCTTTTTAGATTTTGTTGACAATTTCTTATGGTAGAAATTTATGTTTGAATAGCTATTTTTTTTTTTTTTTCATTAAAATTTAAAACTTCGTAAAAATTGACTATTTTTTATCGTATAATTTTAGTTTAAAAAATATATTTAATGCAAATAAAAATCGTTCAAATAAGAATCAATTTTTGTACATGTATATTATAATTTAATAGAGGATAAAAATTCTTTTATCACTTAACAATTTTTATTTATTCGCTGTATTTAGTTTACTTTTAGCGAATGTTATTGATAAAAAAAATATCTATTCAGAAAGTAGTAGTACATTAAATTTTCCTTTCATTTCGCTTTTTTTTTTTTTTTACCGGTATAAAAAAATATTTTTTTTGTACACTATAAAAATAGAATTACAAGTTTCATTTTTACTGAGAAATATAATTCAATCCGAATTTAACTTAATTTTTTTTTACCCCTCCCAAGTCCAGTTTGAAAAGTAACAATTGAGATATTAACGCGACACGGCGCTCGGACAATCGCGTCACATCGTTGACGGAATAAAAAATAAGGGGGCGCAACAGTGACAAACATTGAATTTGAAGATTAGATATTGAAAGAACATTATTTTATATATTTTTCCCTTCGATAATACTCAATTTTACGTAAAACGGAAAGAAAAGGTTTATTGATTGGTAGGAAGTGTGCGCTGGAGGCACGTTGAGTCGAAACCAATTTTTCTCTTTTATTTTTATTTTATTTTTTCTTTTTCTTCTTTTCATTGGTTTGAATCGTTGTAAGGTGGCGGTGTTGTTATTATAAATTCCCCGCTGTTGTGTTTAGCTGATGTTTTGCCAGAGGTTAACCAACGTTATCACTCACAGGCTTCACTTTCGTTTCGTTTCTTATCCGTTTCGAAAAGCTCCTAGTGCGCGTGTGGGTGAACATGCCTGTTCAGCGTGGATAGTGGGAGAGACCCTGCTGAGTCACACATAACATCGATTTTTTTTTCTTTCTTTTTCCTGAAAATCATTTTATTTGACGAAAAATCTCTCAAGAAAAAACTGCTTCAATCATCACTTTTTTTTTTCTTACCGGTAACAATTTTTTTTTTTACTTTTTGTTTTCGAGATTGTGTTCTGAAAATAGATACCGTGAAGTTGATTTTTATTTTTTAGGTCATAATAATAATAATTACTATATTTATTATGATTTAATCAAAGCGAAAGCGCATTAAATTTTTTGAGTTAGTAATTTTTTTGTTTACTCGATTTTTTGGATTTAACCATAGCAACGTTATTCAGTCTAGTCGGTCTAATACAATATTTTCCTTTTAAGACTCGAGAAAGCGCTCTGTGACAAAAACTTTTTTTTCTTTTTTTAAATTTTTAAATTTTTTTCAAAGTTTGAATCCGATTGACGTTCTCTTTACTAAAAACATTATAGTGCACTTTATTACTTAAGTGGATTTTGAGAAATGATTTATGTAAGGACTACTTTTTGAATCTTTTTCGAAGTTGATTTTCTATTGAATTATCCCTAGATTGGGAACGTATTCAAGATTCAATACTGATTTAGTGAAATAATAATAACATGAACGTTTTAATTTCAAAAGGAAAGTATTTAAAATTTGAGCAAAGCGAAAATAAAATAACAAAATAAAAAGTTTATAATTATTAATTTTTTTTAGGACAGTGAAACCGCTAGACCGGTCCCCCGCTGGGACCGACTAAAATCAGTCTTCAAAAAGTAGCGGTATATACGAGCAAAATTTAGGGCTGGGAGCGGATTAAACACCATTTTCATGCATTCCTATGAGCATTCCTAATGTGATCTTTCTTCTGGAATGGATTAATGAGGAAGTTTGGAGTTGTGCTTAGTGTTTCGTGGGCCTGCCAAGGATTGGCTAGCCTGCATTAGAGTACAAGAGACTTCAATTCGTCTTGGGGCCTGTTGGGGATGACTTGCTCGCATAACGGGGAGTTAAAATTCATGATACTTCAATTCGTCTTGTGGGTCTGCCAGGGATTGGTTAGCTAATATATAACGGGGAGTGTAACGTCATGAATGCTTCCATTCGACTTATGGGTTTTTTTTGCCAGGGATTGGCTTGCCTGCATTCGATCGGGGGAGTTAAACTTCATGTTCTTGAATTTGGTTCGTGGGCACTGCCAGGGATTGGCTCGCCTAAACTCCACTCATCCTCATTAATCCATTCCAGAAAAAAAATACGAATATTGGAACTGACTAATATTGAATCAATTTTCCTAATAGGAATGCATGAAAAAAGGATTCTTCCGTTCCCAGCCTTAATTTTGCACTGTAAGAAAGTATTATAGACATTTTTCAAACATCAATAATTCTCGAAAATCAATTAAAATGCCTAATTTTAATTACCGTACATACTCGTAGTTTTCACTACCTATTTAGCGCTACATAATTATTATTTTTTTTAACTGTTCTTTATTTTTTTTAACTGTTCTTTATTTTTTTTAACTGTTCTTTATTTTTTTTAACTGTTCTTTATTTTTTTTAACTGTTCTTTATTTTTAATTAAATGTTCGTTTTAATCCTAGTTAAATCTCGCTTTTTAAAAGATTTGAATAGAATTTGGCAACTGTCGTATCCGCTAGAGAAATCTTAGATTTTTCTACGGTTATGGCTACACCACTCACTGAGTTACTTTAAGAAACTACTTTCATGTTACTTCCAAGTGTTCAATGTACATACTATGGTATATTTTAATAAAAATAATAAATGGACGACAGCTTGAGCAGAGAAAAAAACAAAATACAGTATTTTTTACGGATATTTTTTGTCATTAATTTGCTTTGAATATTAGTTTTTCCTCGATTAAAGGATTGCAATTAATGAATTTTTTTAAAATTGACTACCGTATTAAAGAAAAAGGGATTTTAGGCGGTTGCGAACTTCCAAAGTTATTTTCTTAATTTTACTCAATTTGATTTTTTTTCTCTCGTGCCAATCGGTTTTTTTATTTAATTTTTTTTTTTATTAAATTATTTTTATTCAGTACGTGGTTCAATCCATTATGATGCATTAGTAGCGTACAGTATGAGAAAGTGATTGAATTACTTTTTGGTGTTGAATCGCGAGGTGTTCGTACGAAATTGCTGTATAAGGAGTTTGATTATTATAATGAAGAAATCAATAGCAAGATATCCGCTCTAATTCCTCTCGTTTCTATTGACGAGATGAGCAGCGAAAGTGATTGTTTGATGAAATTGGAAAAATGAAATGTTGAAGAGAAGGAATCTCTCTCGTAAACACATTAATATCAAACATTTGATTTTTCATGTTTCCTTCGCTTCTGCGAACAGCTCTCAGCAACTACCTCATTTACGACTTCATTACTAGAAATACAGTGTAAACAAGAAGAATGAAATGTCAATTTTTATTTATTTTTTCTTTTTACATTTAAAAATAAATGTACGAGTTGAATGCAAAAATATTAATAATTTATTTATTTTTAATTATGTTTTTTTTTTTTTTTTCAATTACGAAACATCTTGCTGCTGAGATTTACTATGGTATTACCTTTGGTATGACGTGCACAATATTTCTTCCAACCTGCAGGTCTCTGCATTCTTTACCAATACATGTCATAACGCGGCGAGTAATTAAACGATCGAATTTTTTAAGGGCTTCAGCAGCGATTACTAGAAATAATTAAAAGTTTCTGGAATTTTTTTTAAACATTTGATTTTTAAAACCAATTGCTAAATTGCTTTCAATTTTTTAGTTAACCAAGCAATTGACATCAGTTTTTTTTTCCTCGCGTAAGTGGAGTATTCTCGGAATAGATTTCTCGAAATGAGATTGCAACGGGATCAGATGTACTCGAGATCGATTTCTAGTGGAGTAGGTGAAAATAATAATTTAAAGAAATTCACTGTATTTGCACAATGAATCCTAATGATTATTTTCGCCTTCATTTATGTCTGTACCAAGTAACCTACCGTAGTGAAAATATTAAATCTTTTTAATATTGGTAAATTAACTTTTTTTTTGCTGACTATTTTTAATTTATGCTTTTTCGTAAATATGCTTTCAGTTTTAATTAACTGATTTTTTGTGGATTTAATTTTTTTTCATTAGTATCACGCTATAATAAATTGGTTCAGTCTGATCCAAGCACTCATTAAAGTGAGGATTTAATCAATAAAATGAAGCGATGAGATCGCTGCTAGTTGAAGTGCGATTGAGTACTTTTTTTTTCTTCTACTTTTGCTGGAAGAAAAAGTGACAGGCGTTCGATTTTCTTCTCATTCGTTTTAACGCGCGTATTATTCTGCCGCATTAATTTGTTTAATTTTATGGATTATTGTTTCCTACGTTTTTTTTTTTTTATCAGTCATGATTAAGTGCTATTTTGGGCCATACATTTCCAAATCATTGATGTGCATTTAAGAACAGAAACGGTCTCTGAACGAATAATCCCTGGTGGTCAAATGTCCGGCGGTGGTCGTACAACAGATATTTATGTGCACGCATCTTGTGTATTCTATAATAAATGTACACGGTGAACGCAGAAAAGCAAAACCTATACAAGAGAAATAAAATATCAAACGTAATTGGTGCTTAAAACTACTGTATTTTAATTCAAACTTATAATACAGTAGTAACTATTCTATACTTTTTTTTTTTTTTGATTAATTGTATTGGTATAACATTGACATCGAGAATGGAAATAAAAGAAGAAAATAAAAAAAAAGGTTTATTTTCAAAATTATTACAATCCAATTACTACGGAACTTTCAATAGAAAACTAAGGCAAAAAAAATTGAGAGAATAAAGCTTTTTTTTTAAGTACAAGTTTCATTAAAAATGAAAACAAGATTTTTAAATGAGGAGAAAATAAAACTAGAGTAATCAGGAAAGTTTTGACAAATTGGAGAAATGATGAGAAGAGTTTTTGTAAGAAAAAAAAAATCTCTTCAATTATTATTTGCAAAAACACCGAACGAGAAAATTATTTTAAAGAAATAAAACTTAATTTAACGAAGACGTATATATTTTTTTCGTCTCGTTTTCGATTGTAATTTGAGATATCTATTATTTTCAGTTGCTTTTCTTAAAGTCAACACAGAAATAAATAAATAAATAAAAAAAAAGATAAATAAATAAAAAAAAAAAAGAAATGTTGGATTTTATTTTTGAAATAGAAATTGCTTCAACTTTTATCCGTTTTCTTTATCTTCTACCGAGTAATATATTATCCATCAAACTTACTAAAAACACTTGTTCCTTTAATCTTGTTTGGAAACGACCTTATGTTGGCGACGAGTCGACCATCTTTTTATATTTATTGTCTGCTATACTGTATTTTTTCGCGCGTTAAGGTCAACCGAATGGAAAAAAGTGGGGTTGAAGAGACTGAGAAAGTGGTGGGAGTGATATTGGGGAGTGAGAGGGATTTGGAGTGAGTAAAGGAAGTGTGAGACCAATACAAGCTAATTGACAGTCATTGAAATTGAGCATCCATTTCCGGGAAGCTCCTAATTACATGTGCTATATTAGCTTTCTATTCTTCAAACTTTTATGTACATATATATCTATGGATGTTAGGGTTACGATTGGGACTTCACATCCTTCTTCACGTTTTTTTTCTCCTCCCGCTTTCTTATTATTTTTCTCTATATAATAATATAATATAAAAAAAAGAAGTTTTGTATGCGTTGCGTGTGAGCTCTTGTCGCATCATGTTAAAAATCCATGTCGGTGAGTTATAAATTATTGACACTAGATGGCGTATAAGTTGGTTGGTATCTTTTCAATTATTCAATGAAGTAGCTTTCTTGTTTTCTTTTTTTTTTCTTTCGTCTTCTTCTTCATCTCCTTCTCGATTTTCTTTTAGTGATGAAAGTAGTGGCTGTTTTTGTTGATTGTAAATGTAAAACGTATAAAAAGTTATAAATAGGTAGTAAAACGCGTGTTTTATGTTAGCACGCGCGGCTTTTTGTGTGGATGGCTCGGCGTAGATACGAGCGACGAAGTGCGGGGAGTGGATAGAAAAGTGATGAAATTTACTGCAATGTTTCAAAATCTTAATAGCTGATTTGCACATTTTATTCGTTGGGATAGTCGTTGAAAACCCGAACGATCGGTTCGCGCCTAGCACTACTGTAGCTGTTAATTAGCGACGGAACATATTTATTCATTAATTTACAACCCGAAACATCCAGTGTTATAGTTTTAATCAGACGAACATTTTTGAGACAAATGGGATTACGCACGTTTTTCTATGGAAATCCGTCTTTGTTTTCGTGTTTTTTTTTTTTTCTTCCTCCTTCACATTTCAGTGTTGAAAAGTTTTAATATATCTTGTCGCCGAATAGAGATTAACCGTTCTTAATAAGATTTAAGATGTCTAACACTATCGGGTTGGATATTATTTTGAGGTGTTTTTTAAAATACAAAAGGTAGTGAAACGGAGTATATAAAATTATTAATTGGAGTGCTTTAGTCTTTTTTTTTTATTAAATAATTTTACGTGAGTATACCTAATTTGATTAATTGGGACGCCTTATTTTCCACGTTTATTTTCATCCTTATAAATTATTGTTATCGATTTAGTCTGAGTAATTTTTTTTTTAAAGTATTTTATAAAAATGTTACTCATCAAGAAATATGACCTTAATAATTTCAATTTTAACAAATTATGAAAAAGCCAGTTTTACTGATACGCCGGTGTTGTAAATTTGATTAAAAACTAAAAAAACATTTTCAATATAATATTACAGTAGAAATCAGTTATAATGGAATTAAAAACGCAGACTTCTGTTAGATGTGCTGATAATGGCAAGGCCGTAGCATGCTATGATTGAGTTATATAATAGGGTGTTCGTTGGATGACGTTAGTTTTCAAACTTGAATAAATCGGGCGAATTTTAATGAAAATGAATTATTTTTTATTTATTTTACATTAATGAACATTTCCCTTTTATAATAAAAAACAATTTTTAGAATATGACCTCTACAACTGAATCGGCACTTGTTAATGCGCTCAAGTAAATTTTCATTAATCCTATGGTAGATACCGGCACATGCCGAGACTCACGCGGCAGGTGCAAGCTGGAAGTCCGCGAAAGCTTTTGTCGTCAAAGTAAGCACGTTTACACGTGTCGTCGGTGCCGACTCAGTTGTAGAGTCCATATTCCAAAAATTGCTTTTTATTATTAAATTGGAGGTATTAATTATTAATGTAAATATAAAAAAATTAATTCATTTTCATTAAAATTTCACTGATTTATTCATGTTTCAAAACTAACGTTATCCAACGAATACCTTATTATAAGGCGCCACCGTATGGTGAATTGAGCCAAATTGTCAAAAATATTGTTATTTTGTCCAAAAAAAAAAAAAAAAAAAAAGAGGGGCTAAATTTGTCATTTTCGTCAAAAAAAATTTTGCGTCTCGCAATTTTTTTGTTGTTGCAAATTTTAGGTTAATTTTATTCAAATTAATGAACAGATTGCTGTGGGACTGAAAATTTAGTCCATAATATCCGAGATCTCCATTATAACATAGTATAAATAGGCTGACTAGGATTTTTGCAGGGACCGCCAAATTTAGTTTACTATATCCGAGTGTCCATTATATCCGAGTCCGAGTTTTAAAAAAATGTTTGAAAAAATTAATAATGGCTTATTTTAAACCCAGTCTCGGATTCCGTATCGTTTATATAGAAAAACAAACGTAAACTTTAATTAACCTTAAGACACCTTTCATCTCAAATTCTCCCATACAAATTGCGTCATTGAAGATGGTCCCCTCCAGATAGTAGGGGGTGTTGGTTTGCGCATTTGATTGAAATTTGATCAGTGTTCTTAAGCCCATTCGACCTTACACTAGAAGAGTGTGAATGCAGTGAAAGTAATTCGTATCCCGGGGCGAAATTAATGATTAATGAGTTGGATAATGACTTTGAGTGTGATGCGCTCGACCGAGCGAAATGTCGCTCCCCCGCTACTCTAAACCCACATTTCTTTACCCTACCCCCACCCAAACTTATGTTTAAAATAACGGCTCGAAAATAATATTTTGATTCTAGTTGAATGATTTATTCTTAACGCAATTGGAGCTCTAAACACGGTGGCTTTATGCGTGACATAGGATATTAAGACGAGCTCGAGGAATCGGAAAGAGCAAGTTTTTATTGGAGGGGAGTTGGCGGTGACCACCAGGGAGAGTAACAATCTGTAAGCTGAATCGTAACTCTCTTCTCCCCCACATCACACACACGACGCTGCTTTTACGATAAGCCGCGTTGAATGCACCTCCAGTTCGAATTTAATGCTATTTCACTTTCACTCGAAAAACGAAAGTTGGGCTGTTAGCGCCATTTTAATACGCACCGGGCGAAGGAAAATGCGCGCGCGTAAAATGCGAGAGAGAGCTGCGGCGGTGGCGTCATCTGGTGGTCAATTCTTTGTTGTAATATAGGCCTATTAATAAGACAAATGTAAGCTGGGACTTTTGGCCTTTTACTGCGTCGGCCATTAAAACTCACTCACTTTTCTTCCACATGTGGCTTATACGGACCGCGGAGGTGTAGAATGGTGGAGACGAATTATTATTGTTGCGTTTTTATTATTACTTAGCGTAGTAAGAAGAGTAAGTAGAGGGCGCTGCTGATGTTTTGCTGAATATGCAACTACATCGTGCGTTTCCTATTCTCTCATTTATTTATTTTTTTCTTTTCTTTTCGAATTTCTTTTTTTTTTCTCTTGTATTTTACTTGTGCGTATATTTTACGCTTTTTCTCGTATTTTTGCAGCTTTGCAGTGCGTGACTGCGTTATCAAAATTGCGCACGCGCGTTAACATTGAGCGGATAAGCATTAACCGCACTTGAGGAGTAAAAAGAAAAAGCGAAAAAAAAAAATGTGTGTAGTGTACGAAATTTCCGATTGGAATCTCAATTAATTGAATTTTTAACTTACGGAACGATTTACTGAAGTTATCAAAAAAAAAAAAAACTGTATATAATATTATATGAAACAGTTATTTTAATCGATCGTTTCATTTTTCTATTATTGATTTGTTTTGTGATATTTTTCTTGAACGCGCAAAAATCTTCAATAATCTCGCATTCGCTACACGCAATGCGTGGAGTGCGTTTTTTTTTTTTCTTTCGCGCTTTTTTTTTTTTTTTTTTTTTTGTTATTTTATATATTTTTTTTGGTCGACTTGACATTCATACGAGCGCCATCTGCTGACTTTTACATTTAACATTATTCACATGCCTTCGAGTCGAACACGAATTACTACAGCCCCATGTACACATTTGTTCAATTCCTGCTTTACTTCCAAAAAATAAAAATAAAAAAAAAGAATTGGGCGAAGGGAGAATAAGAAAAGAAACGTAAAAAAAAAAAAAAACAACCCCAAAACAAATCTCATTCGCTATCGCGCGCGCACGCGCCGCACGTGCACGATGCTACCGCCGCCGCCGCAACAAGTTTTTACGATTGGATTTAATTAAGTTTTGGTGGTTTTTTTTACAGGAACCCGTTGTACTTTTGGCAGTTGGCTTTGTAAATCGCATCATCACTTCCGGTTGCGTACGTCTCGAGTGTCGGTTGGTTGGTAGCGGTGGAAAGGGGAGGAGCAGCTCGTGATCTTTTCTCCTCCCCATAGGACATCCAATAAATAAAAGAAGGAGGATTTTTCTTCTTTTTCGTTTTTCTTCTTCAATGTAAGTTTTTTTTATATATTATTATTATTTCGTCTCGCAAAAAAAAAATTTTTTTTTCTCGGGAATAAATTGAGGGGTTTAGAAATAGAGTGGTGTAACTACAAAAATCGTCGAATTGAGTTAGCACCAGATTCAGATTCCTTAAA
>JAQGAY010002105.1:0-11644 GCA_034698085.1 Polydesmus angustus
TATAATACGGTTTCCTTTGAAAATTTATTGCTTCAATTAAAACCAATGAAAGATGTCGAAAAGTACTTTTCTTTTTTTTAAAAAAAAAAGTCGGGTAAGAAAACACTCGAGTTTTCTTTTAGATGAATCAATTATGTACTGTACTATAGGTTAAGCGGGGGGGAATTTTTTTTTTTTTTTTGTTTCCTTTTTCTCCGAGTTTAATGGATTATCGACTCATTTGAGTTTGATCATCTGCTGACCTTTCCGTAACAAGCGAATCCTCGTTTCACAAGCAATTAATCCGCTTAACAACGGGCTATTTACTCGATAATGCCATTCGAAACGTCGCCTGAGCCTTCTTCATCTCACTCGCCTTCTTCTACGCTCTGGTCACCCTGTAATTAACCACTATTTATTTATTTACGAGGCACCCCTTTTGTTTTTCTCCGCGGCCTCTCTCTTTCTCTCGCTCTTGTAAACTCAAATAGGCTGGGATAATTTCTTAATTAGTTGTTTTTCGATTGCAAGTTCAAGAACGGAATACCCCCGCGTTGCGGTTATTATAAATTCTAGTCAACGGGCCATTGTGAAGGAGAGTTGGTTGTCTGTAATAACGGTATTCGTTACACTTGTTGGAGAAATAATTGTTTTTTTTATGTCTCGAATGACACTTTCCATCTCTAGAATTATGTTTTTATTGTTGTTTTAACGATTGTTGAAGACTTACAGTGTAATTAGTACAGTACCGGTAATTTGAGACTATCGTTACAACAATACAGTGTTTACGTTTGTTTTTGTTGTTTCATCCTGACCGGCTTAACTCAGGTTTCCAGGAATAGCTCGGGAAGACAAGAGTCGCTTCGAGCCAGAATGTGTTCTTGCACCCAAAAGTAGTTAGTCGGGAATTATCCATCCAACTGCTGTGCATGCCAGGCCCTGTGTTGCTTATTTTTAATATGTAAATAGTAACCAAACAAAAAGCTCAAGGCCACGATGACGTCATCGCAGTTTTTATAATAATCATAATGTTTTATTAAAGGTTAGAAAATGTTTTTCAAAAGCCGATAAAGATCCGAGTGCAAATGAAATTTTTGAAGGTGACCTTCGATGTTTGACCATATTATGCAAATTGTCTCATTCCCACGATTCATCTTCGTCCCATCACGTGTTCGATCAAAATCTACTTCGAAATCCCAAATTACGAAAGAAAAATTGGCGAAAGAAAAACAAACGACCGGTACATGCAAATTTATAACGGATGAAAATCAATTAAATTTTACAATAATTTTGAAATTCGAGCCATTGTGAACCGAGCGTTATTATGAGAAAGAAAACAAGATTTTAAGAAAAAATATGGCTACGGTCGACAAGTAGTACTTTATAAATTTATTCAAAACTAATTTACTGTAGATTAAATACAATTTTTGACTCGAATAATAATTAGGACACTGGAATAATCGAGGTTGTACTGTAAAGTTTGAGATTTACAAATTATTTTTTGTTATGAATGCTAATAATACAGTAATTACTAGAGCCACTTACTGTATTGTTTCTTATAATTTCTTGTAATTGGGAGTTTCACCCTAATAAATTACGATCGAGGTCGGAGTGTAAAAATCAACGATATAAGGTCAACAACAATCATGTCTGACGAGAAAAATGCTAATTTAAAAATAATTTAATCAGAATCGGAACACGATTGACAATGTTTGAATTGCCTACAAATAATTTCGAGTGTGTCCGCCTTAGCTGTCGATCATTTCAAATTGTTCGGCTTGACGTTTTGGAGTTGGAATGTCAACTAATTATTATCAATTTATGAATTTCATATTTGGCATTTTCAACACTCGTCAAAAAAATAATAATAATTGTTTGGCGCAGATTGCTTGTGATTATGTGTAGTAGGTGTGAGCCAGAGGTGTGGCGATGAATTTTAAGATTGTTATTTCTGTGTCAGAATGATTTTCGAGTTGATTGATAAAGTCGCGAATTCGATGGCGTCGATAATCGAACCAGGCCAAACGAGCATTTTCTATTTTATTTATTTTTAATCCTATTCAAGAAAATTTGGAACCCGTCGAGCTATTGTGCGAATTTCTCAGCTTTATTATTATCATTATTATATTAAGTAAAGTTAATCTTCCGATCGTGCTTTTCCTGTTTACACGTGCTGCGCGCTCGCCTGCTTTCCCGCGCGTTCCCAATCGATTTCAGATAAAAATATGGCGAGTTAACCGCTAAAAATATTACAGCTTCGGAGTATTTTGTAAGACGAGAGTTAGCAGCAGCATCTTTTCATTCAGTTTTTCCTTTTTTTTCTAAGTAGAAAAATATTCTCCGTGCTGCATCATCATCTCGCGCGTTCTCTCTTTTGAGCAATGTTTTTCTTCGCGATAAACCATATAATATACTTTTGCAACTCGCTTGGGTAATCATTCAGAAATGGTAATTGACAAGAAATATTTAACTGCACTAAAGGGATTTCCCTTCTTCGTTTTTTTTATTTTTTTTTTTTCGTATTGGGAAAATGTTCGACAACAAGTCGCATCGAGCTCTTTAACCGAAATTAAAGAGAGCGAGAGAGACGAGTGGGTGGCGGCGGTGGTTAAATAATATTGGATTTAATTTGCTTTATTCGAGATCAATTCACACCAACGCTCAAAAAAAATAACATCGCGAAAACATCTCTCGAGCCCATTTTTATTTTCTTACTAAGTAAATACTTTGACATTGTTAGGGTAAAAAAATTTGTTTTCTTTTTATCGATGAAAATCGGATTTAATTATCTGAATTCGTGTTTTACTCAAAATTACGGGCAATTAGCGCTTGTTTGAATTAATCTTATGAAAAATATTATGCATAATTTATCAGGCCAAACGTTGCGCGAATTAATCGGGATTAAGAAAAATAGTGACGGTTTTCTTTTCTTTTTTTGACTTTTTATAATGTTTTGACTTAAATCTTACTAAGATGTAGTCATTTGTTATGTACAGTGGTGCGTAAATTAATCGGGATTAAGGAAAGCAAGTCACATTTTGTTGATCATTTACCTTTTCTGATTTGTTTTGTTTTTCTTTATGATATATTTATTTTTATTGGCGAATTTCGTTTAAAATTATTAATACAATTTTTTTAACGAAAATAATTACTGTAAATAATAATTATTTTTTTTTAAACTAAATATTGGGATAGTGAAATAATTTGTTTTTATTTTTGTTTTTTCTTTAGAATACGTTTGGATACGCATGGCGGTGCTTGGTGTCCGAAAAATCTCATAGCTAAAGACGTGATGGAGTACCTTGAAATTGACTTGAAGGTGATGAAAGTGATCACGGCGGTTGAGACCCAAGGGAGATTTGGTAATGGTCAAGGGCAAGAGTACGCGGAAGGCTACTTCCTGCACTACTGGAGACCAGGGTTCAACGAATGGAAGCAGTTTAAGAACCGAACCGCAGACGAGGTAAGGAGATTTTTTAATTATTTCAAAAAGTTATTATTATATAATTTAAGCGGTAGAGGAAGGATTCGAACGAGAGAAAACGATTAATATCCATTTCTTAAGATATGTCAAGGAATATTGACCGCCGCCGCGCGCCTTTTTCATTTCACTCGGACTAATTAAATATTATAATATTGCTGCAGCCGTCGCACGTATCTCTTCTGGGCGAATTAAAATAGATGGAAGTATATTCGGTCATTATGGATATTTGATGACCAGCTCATTTATTCGGCCGGAGATGATTTATGATGGAATAGCGTTGTAGCTGTTACAGATGTCTGCGCGTTGGAGAGCGAGACCGAGAGAGAGAAATGGCTTTTATCGAGCCATGTTTTTTAGCGTTTGGGTGGAGCTAATATTTGCTCTGTATGAAACAGTGGGAGGCGTTTGTTGATGTAATTAACCCCGAAAAGTCACGCCGCATGCTTTGAATTGATGGAAAATTTGAAACATGCTTCCTAATGTTTACGACTACACGAAACGATATTTCGCAATAACGACGTTGCTGTTGTTGCTGTTTGTAGCAGCGTATATTATATATAGATTGGTTGTGTAGAGCAGTGTCATTTATCAAAGCAAGTGCTGGGCTGACACCTCGGAAATATGTAATTTACGCGGGATAAATTTCTGGACAATGCGTACGCACATTTATTACATTTTGGCCAACTCTTCCACCTGATACCAGGTGGTAAATTATTACTCGCGAATTAAAAATGAACATGTGGGCATTATTTATTTTTTTGATATCGCGAGGTGTTGTAATCAGACTGTCAGTAGGGGAGGTTTTTATCATTTTCTAAACGATGAAGCTTTTGTTTAAGGAAAAAAAAAAATTTTAAATAGGGAATGGAGAATTTAATGACCTTTTCGTTGCGAAAGAAAATTAGAATTTGAAAGTAATTTGGTTTGGAAAAAAAAATACTGTGGTATTCTTTTGATAACTGATGGTTAACTGGCTAAATCTTGTTGCGACTATTATTCTTCGTTGCTGTTAGTTTTTTTTTTCTGTTCTCTTTTAGATTGTAATTTAATGAGAGGGAGGTGGTCTTTCCTTTTTTTTTTGGTGTTTATTTTTGGAGTTGCTGAAAAGAAAGCAAAAAAAAGTTTGTTTAATGGGACGCCATCGATTGTATTTATTTCGTTTGGTGACCCCTGCATGCCTGAGCACAATGCAATCGCAGCACTTTATACAAGTTTTTGTGGTATGTTCAGTGATGCATCACAAATCGCGGCGAGATTTATTTTTTTACCCGCGTTTAAAAGTGTGTAAAAAAAAAACATTTAAATTTTTTTTTTATTTTAAGTTTCGGATCAATTTCGATGTAGCGATTGTATTGCGGGTAATTATTATTGTTTGGATAATAATTGACAGTGGGAATGATTGGCTGGTGACGCTTTTTATGGCTGGCTCAGTCACGATCACGTTTTAAATTTGTTCGTGACGAGCTGTTATTAGTTGGGAAAATTTGTTTATTCAAATTATTATGACCGGAAAAGGTCAATTTTATTTTGTGTTTTGTATTTTAGATATCCGATATCTTTTTAACTACTTTATTATCTTAACGTTTACATGGAGCACGAATTATTTTCTTCATCTTATCTCTTTCAAATGACTAATAAAAGAGATTGCACGTGAAAATATTCGACATGATTAAAAAAAAATTGTATGTTTATTTTATTAAAATGAGTATGGATAAGGAGAGGAGGAGGGGGAAAAAAACGTTGAAAGCCATACTCTTGATTCTAAAAATGGTTCGTAGTTACCGTAGTAGTAGGAACTTGCAAAATAGAAAACTATAAAAAAAACTTGAAAAAATTTTTCCTTAAAAACGTTTAAAAATATTTTTACTTAACTATTTTGTTTTCTTTTTTTGTAATGCTAAACATATTTTTCTTATCGTTAATCTGAGGTGGTCCAAAACTGTTACTATTCGTCTTATTTTTTTAAGTTTTTTTTATTTACTGAGTATGTATTTTTTGGTTTTAAGTACAAGCAGTATTGAATTACTTTACTGCACTTCAATCATTAAAATTCCACCGTTTCATATGGAATTCTGAAACTTAAATTTTGAACTGCATCGATCAAATTTTTGTTTTCAAAATTTGGATCTCCCAATTAAATTGATTTCTAATCATATTTTGAAAAACTCATAAGTTTTACTTTTTACCGGATTCATAAAAATAAATTCATTACCGAAATTTTAATAGAACTACGCATTCTAATTATCATCACCATCTTCATAGCCTTGACTACATTCGAAAGTGTACTATTATTTTTAGTTTTATATTTTTTCTCACGAAAAGCAACTTTATGTTTGGCTTACTTTTAACATTTGGTTTAAATTTTGCGCGTGTTTCGTTTTTGTTGGGGAGAGAGCCCCAGGAGTATCGTATGCGAAGAAACAAGGTGTGTGGGAATGAGTGTTTAGCTGAGAGAGAGAAAGATGATGAGGACATCGAGAGTGTAGCATTGGTTTGGACATGCACATGCAAACGATGACAGCCCCAATAGAATGGAACACGTAGTTTTTGAAAAGGAAACTTCAACACCGGTTTCACGTCAAACTTTTTTTTTTTATTCTATCTCTTCACCAAAATACCTACTGTACTTCTTCTTCGTCTCATTTCCTTCCTTTCTATTTTTTTTTTTTTTTTTTTTTAAACCGAGTTTGCGCGTCTCACGGCGAGGCTGGGCTTTTCGAGCCTACGCCTTCGCCAACGTATAAACATATACTGTAAGTAAAAAAAATAATAATAAATAAAAAAAAAAATGGCGAAGATTTAGAAGATAAGGGAAAGTAAAAAATAGCAACAAGAGTAGCAACCTCTTTATTTGTTGGTGGCAACGGATCAGAATTGACAAACAGAAAGAGTGGAGTAGTTTGACAGAAACTCCTGAACTTGTGACATGACGATGGCGTACGATGTTATCACTTAAATAGCTTTACCATCGGACTTGTCTTAATCATTTTCCGAACGTTTCACTCCTGACAGTTTGTTTTCTTATTCATTTAACCAACGCCGCTGGTTTCATCGATATTTTAATTATTAAAATTGTTTGAGGGGGATTTTTTTTTTTTTGTCGAAAATTTTGACGTGGGAGATTTTGTCAATTCCGAGTTTTAAATTATTTATTTTTGTTGTCCCGTCATTCATTTTTTTTTTTTTCTATTATTATTTTAATATTTATATGTTTTTTTTATTTAACGAGGTTTATTTCTTACACGTTTTATTTTGAGGTGATAAATATCGTTGTTTTTAATAAGTTTTTTGTCATTTTTTTTATAAATTGAAATTGTTGGAATTTATTTTGAGATTATTTATTATTATATCTTTCGAAAACGTTGCTCCAAATAAATTACAATTTCAATATAAAGTAAATGCGTTGCAGATTTCGATTTACAAGTAAAACAAACTAGGCCGCGTAATTAAATTCATTTTAATTTTAATTTAAAATAACTTGAAAACTGATTTAATTGGAATTTTACGAGGAGCAATAAAAAGTAAATAAAATTGATTTTTTTTTAAAAAATAATTATTAATCTTTTTTAGCCTTGACTGGTTAGTATTTGAGTATCTAACGGCAATTATTTTCTTAAATAGGAATTGCTGGCCAAGATTTTTGTTTATTTAATATAAATTTTTTGAAGTATGAGATTTATTTTTTTTGTTAGGCTATGGTTTTTGGAGACGGAATATTTTTCGGAGGGAAAATAATATTTCTTGAAACGATGTAGGGTTAAGTTGACAGATGTCGTGACAGATCAGGTTAATTTGGCACGCGCATCTCTCCCTATCATCTCGCGTGGCTTTTTGCCTAAATCAACTCCGTCGTCGAGTAATTCGATCACGCCGTCTAGCGGTGATTGTGTGCGGCCCGGCGCAGGATATTTTTACCACGTATTTTGTCATCGTGATCATCTTCATTTTTCGTCTCCGAGCCGCGCAGCGCATCAAAAAATCTGTTTTTTTTTTTTTTTTTTTTTGGAATCGCGCGTGACGTCGTATGTCGTAGTGGGCGGGGTTCTAACGAGATAAGGCGACATTTCCAGGCTAATTATTTTTCCATCTGCTTAAAGATGGATCCATATTTAGATGAAGAACGAGTGAGAGTTTTTTTTTTCTTCTAGCAGCGAGCAAAATACGGTACTTGAGTTACGGTACTTACCAGTGTTTTAATTAGTTCTCCATAAAACAAAAGTCTGGCGTGAGATGTGTTGCGGGGGCGTTTTTTTTTTTTCTCCCCGGTTTTTTTTTTTTTTTTTTTCGCTCTTTTTGTCTTTCAATTGAAAAGTTGGAAAAAGATATCGCTAAACAACACATGTGGCGCTCGTTCGTTTTGCTGATAAAATGTTCTGATAAATATAAATCCAGACCAAACACTCGGAATAAGGTTCCACTATACTCGTACTTAAGAGACAAAAAAAAAAAAAAAAAATCTGCGCAAAGTTTTTGTTGTTGTTGTTTTTGTTAGAAGAAGGAGATTGTTTTGCTCATTTGGAAGTGCTCTTAAATGAAGACTCTTTGGTTTTGAAAGAGTGGTAGAAATTTAGAAAACGCTTTAAAAAAGCAACTTAGAGGTGATTTGTTAGTTGGGATGCGCACACACTCGATCCGAGATTAGCGTTTTCTTTTACTAAAAGTTAAATTGAAGCTACGTGCGTGGATATTCCCGCGAAAAAGCTTTTTTCTCTCTTTTCCATCTTTCGCAACTAAACGTTTACTATGATGAATCGAGCCCGGGATTTTATATCGCGTTTTTATCTAAACGATCGTATTTTTTATATACGCCAACATGTTTACACATTTGATTTTATGAGCGCAGATGGCGACTTTTAGGAAGACGAAACATCGAAACCAACTATATTTTTTATAACCCGTTTCTCCAGCGTAATGATGTTTCTACGTTTAGCTAAAAATGTAAATATTTCTTTCAATTAAATTCGAAGAGATGCTGGAACGTTTGTTTGTTTATTATTTTGATTCTCTAAAAATAATTTTATTTGTTTTGTAATTAAAATGAATGGCGTATCTTTTAATAGTTAATTTGGCAATTTGTTTAATTTGCTGTTTATGTAGATTTTTTTTTTTTGGTGAATTGTTTGCGCTGGTTTTTGAGGAAAATTTTTTGTTATAGCGCGCATGCGTCGCTATCTTTTGTTCGCATTTTCTTTTTCTCTCTCATCGATTTCAACGTCTTTCTTTCACACTTTTATTAATAGAAAGACGTCATTAATCGTATTAATTACCTTTCTTTCTTCGTCGTATTATTCTATATATAACTTTTTATTTTTCTTTTCTTTAAAGATAAGTTGAATAACGAACGTTGCTTATTTAGATTTTTTTCTTTTATTTTTGTGGCGCTAATTAAAAGAAAATCGCGCCGGTACCTAATTTCAATCTGAGCGACGTAGATTCGCGTACAATGACGAATAATGAAGGGCAAATAATTTTTTTTTTCTTTTCGCTTCGTTTCTTCAAAGTTTAATTTTTTTTTTTTTCATTTTCGTTCGGGTAATCGAAATTTGATGAGTTAGAAATGAAAGTGCAGATTTAATCGGTAGGCTGAAGTGGAAGTTAGGTGTCGCTTCGTGAAATGAAGAGAGAAGAGTTTTTCTTATTAATCGCTCGAATTTAAATGTCTAATGTCTAGCAAAAGTGTGAGATTGAGTCGGTGATAGGTTATAATAATAATAATATATCTATCGAAAAGCGATCGTTGGCCAACCATGAAGATTGAATTTCTAATTTTAATTCCCTCCTCTTCTCTGTCATCCCAATCTAATTATAATCGGTCAATTGAAGAGTTGGTAGGGGGGCTCGGGGAACAACTCTCGTTTGTGCCCTGTCATCACCTTTCTGTCAAAACATTTTCAAAACTCGGGGAAATAGATAACTGCGCAGGTGTCAGTCTGGTGCACGCCCAACACCCCTTTGCTTTCGTGTCCACTGCGGGCACCACGCCTATTCGGACCACTGCCCACTCGCACGAGCTGCACGCACTGCCAGCAACGAGAAAACTTTCCTCGTGATGTAACGAGATTTTTTTTTTTTTTTTGATGGTGGTTGTTGTTGGAGTAAAAATAATTATGACGACGAAAAATGTAAATGACGAGCGGTTTATTTTGACCGCGAGCGGAGAGCGAGATGTAATAGGTTACGCGGATTGAGGAGCATTCATCATCGGAACGGAGGCTCGGATTGGAACATTTTTCAAAAGTGACAGCCGAGCACACAGTTCGTTGATTATAATCGAGGACTGATTTGGACAGTTGGTAATTAATCCCAACAAGACTAAAGCTCACGTAATATTGTTACCGGACTAAATCTATTTCCACCACTTTTTTTTTTTAAAATGGTTGTTGCTGATTTTACGTTACGGAATAGGTTTATTTACGGAATAACTTTGAGGTTCGTTGTACTGAAAATTCAGTAAACGTCAAGAATTGATAGAAAATTCTAAAATTAATCAAATAATTTACTGAAAAGTTTCTTAAACTAGTTTTTGTTGTTTTACTTTAATTTCCAAAGAAAAAATCGTTAATGCTAATAAATAATAAATACAAGTACAAATTACGATTAATTTTATGACGTAACTTTTGAGATAGTCGTAACACGAGAGAAAATAATTATTTTTTATGTAAATGTTGGCCGAACGTAAATTCGGGAGTTTTCGGCGTTCTTTGTTTGGCAGTTTATATATTTTTGCGAATGATAAATCTTGTTAAAGTGAATTCTAAAAAATAAAAATCATTTATTCGTTGTTTTGAATCGCGATGCGTGTGAGGAGATAGTGAAAGCGAATCATTAATTAGTTTTAACGATCGTCGAATTTGTATTTGTGATGTAAAAGTTGTAGAGATAACCCAAAAATAAATAGGTAAATAAAAAAAAGGAAGCTTTCTCGCGTGTTTTCCTTCATTTTCACCGCGCGAATTATTTATCGCCGGAGATATTGCGTAAATAATAAAATTCGCGGCATATTTTTAGCTACGGAAAGAAATCTAAATTTCGCTTTTACTACTTTGGCATTAATTATTAATAGTCAACGTTGAAAACGCTATTAGAATAAATAGCTCGCCTAAATGACATATAAAAATATACATTATACCGTAGTTTTTTTTTTTTTTTTTTATCTTTTAAAGGCAATTTAATTTTTATATTTCGTGTTTATTTTTTTTATTACGGTACTAAAGGGAAGACGAAAAAATGTTTGTAAAAAGGTCAAATTTTCTTCTTTTGGTTTAATTAATGCACAATAAATTTTATAAAGCGATAGTTGCTTTTTGAACAGTAGAACTTGGTTGCAGAAATCTCGGATATAACGTCATTTCGCGAGCTTCGAAACAATCATTATGTAATAACATTATAAAAACTCTGTTATTGCGACAATAAAATACGTAAATCTCGGCTTTAGGGACTATTTTTTTAAAACTGTAAAACGTTAATATAAAGCAAAGGGAAATAAATTTACAGAATTTTCATTTAATAATAACATCAAACAATAAATCTAGATTTTTAAACGCAAATATTTGAAGTGGAAAAAGTAATAGAAGTCGGAAAATATACTTGTAACTGTTTTTTGAGGTAGACTGATCCTTAAAAGTTATCTAAAAGATGTAAATTTTTTCGCATCTTAAAATTAAATAAGATTTTTGACAATATTTTAAGCATTTATTTTTTTTTTGAGGTGGTAGGAATAAATAAGCGCTCCGACGAAATCGCGTAATATAAACATGCGCTATTTACGATAACTGACTGTTATTTTCTTATCAGAAAAACGTCTTTTTTTTTTCTTTTTCTTCATCTCTCAAAATGGATTTTTTTAAAAAAAAAAATTGTGCCAACTCATAAAAGTGGAAGAAGAGCAGGAGCAGCGCGCGTAGTGAGGTAACAACCGCTCGTCCGCCCAATTTGCTTCATTTTTCACTTATTTTCTTTCATTGTCGAGTCCTATCTCTATCTCTCGGCGTACACAACGGTTAGGGCTGGGTTCCTCGAACCGGGAGAGAGCGAGAGAGAATAGGAAGTGCTAACATATTCGAAGCGATGGAGAGAGTTGGGTACAAACTTCTTATCTCTTCGGGCGCCCCCCACATTCACCCTAACCTTAATGCGTTTGGATAGGTGGGGCAAAACCTTAGTCTGCAGATTCCAAAATGG
>JAQGAY010002106.1:0-11643 GCA_034698085.1 Polydesmus angustus
ATTCGATGCCTTAGCCATTTTTTAAAGTGCAAAACAATTAGGCCTACAGCACTGAAATATTTTCGAAAAGCGAAATAAGTTAAATAAATTTTGAATTATTCAAAGATTGGGATAAAAATATTTAAGGAGATCCGTCCTCTTGAAGATTAAAGTCATAAAAAAAAAATTAAAAAAAATTAAAAAAAATCATGATTACTGTGACTCTGACCCCTCCCCCACCACAAAGAAATAAAGAGGGACAAAATTCTTTCTTGCTTCCGAATGTCATATATAATAATTATAACAAGCCAGTAACAAACTTTATTTCTATACAAAAATCCAAAAAAATGTTTTGCCTAAGAGCCCAAAAAAATTTCATCTGGGGCTGAAAATGCAATAAATAAAACCAGAGGCTCATTTCAAAAACATTGTTTTGAGCTTTCACCTATTCGTACCACTGTCAAAATACAGTCAAAATCAGGCGTTTTGCTAAAAAAAAAAAAAAAAAAAAATTTAAAAACGGTATTTTATCAAACATTTTGTTGTTTTGTTTGCGTGTGTGTTTAATATTAGTAGAGGTTTGTCGAGTTAAATAATATTTTATCGAGAGTCGCTGCATGGTTGTTTGGGCCAGTTCTAATATTTAATAGATTTCGGTAATAATAATAAAAAAAAAAAACATTTTACAGTGGCAATTATTTACAAAAATTTAATAAATAATAATTATATTCCATAAATTTAATAAATTTGAAAATTCACAAAAATCATCTTCTCTGTAGTGTTTTCCTATTCTGCCTAATGTAGGCCATTCAAATATTTATGGGTATAGTAATTGCTATAAAATGTGTCCTCATTCAATTTAATAATTAAATTCAACTGAACTGCTGTTTAATTTAAATTTTTCACGGATTTTATGTTACAGTATATTTTTAATTAACCATGAGCATTAACAATTTGTCGATTTAGTAATCAATTTACTATATAAAATTTCCTGAGGGTTCATATATAGCTAAATTTAATTTTAAGTTATAAAATGTATAAAAATAAAAAAAGTAATAAGAAAACAATCACAACCAAAACAAGATTATAAAACTTAGTCTCCAAGATTTGAACGATAACCATACTGATTGTCATTTAAAAAATAATCAGTTTTATCCAAAATTTCCTTAAGAAATAAATCTATATAAAAAAACAAAAATATTAATACGGTAATAAAACATTGACCTAAAAAAAAAACGAAAGCAGAATAATTCTTTCAACCTTCGTGTATATGCATTGGTCCAGCATTTCCACCATATTCTTCGGGTAAAAGATCGTTTGGAATTCTGTCACGTATCGATGCCCAATCAGATCCGTAAAAATGAACCTAATTTAATGGAGGAAAATGTAATTTCACATTAAAAAAGTAAGTACATTTACATATAATTTACCCTTTTCCTCATTTTCTGAGTTAAAAAAGGGTGAATTAATCGCCAGAGAGCATAGCTAATAAAATTAGCGTTGATGACGTGAATATCTGTAATCCTAACAGGCATGGATAGCTAAAAAAAATTATTTTTAATAAATAAAAAAAAAAGAGTATAAAATTAACCAGTCGGCAATTAACACTAACATAAAAGCTGTTGATGCAATCTTTGGCGACTAGAGGTGAAAGCATACGAATGAAAAGCCAAGTTGGAAAACGCTCAAAATCTATGATCCAAATGAAACCATTCAACTGGCAATTTTGACGCCTCAGTGCCATTTCCAAAATTACACTATGCATAGTTGCATAGATGTCAAAATTATTAAGATTTGGTCCAATGCTTAAAATAACCAATAAAATATTATAAAATAATTTGCTGTCACAAATAAGGTATAATTATACATTTTTTTTTTCCAAAAAAATCTTTAAGTAAAATATACAAACACTAACATTCAAATGTAAATAAAATGTTTGAAACAAACTTTTTTTTAACAATCTAAAAACTTATTTTACCGTACTAGCATTAATCAAATTTTATAAAAACATATCAATTATTGATAAGCGTTTGTTAAAAATAGTTTATTTTTTTAAAAATGTAAACATATATTTGAAATTTGATCTTACTGTGAAGTTCTAGAAATTACAATACCCGGTTGATGGAAATCTCTATTCTTTAATACCGTAGTAACTCTTTAAAAAAAATATTTTATAGACTTAATTAAAGAATTTTGTTTATAAAAAAGACTCACTTTAATTTAGCGACAGATAGCATTCGTTCATCCGTAAGATCACGATTAGCCCACCATTTCGATATCCGCCGTCGAGTTTCATAATACATGGTGATTTTTCTCTTAGTTCTCTCAAGATCATATTTGCAGCCGCGAAGGAATTTAATAATAAAATCTTCGTCTGCATTAATAAATAATATAGTGGCAGTTTAGCGAAATACAGAAAATTATAAGCAAAACATAGCAATGCAATAGGCTATTGTATCATTAAAGTATTGTCCATAAATGGCAATAATGGGGGAAATATGTTTAATACAAAAAAAATTTAAAAAAATAACTAAGCCAAAATCTATCATTTTTAAGTTTCATTTCAAAATCAAAAGTAATGTGCTATTTTTTAATCACGTATTATTTGCAATTTTTTTGAATCAATTTAAAGAATTTTTTCCTTTAAAACATTTTAACCCGAAAAAATAATCTGCAAATTATTTCTCTAAAAGTTTACTACACTAAGGCTTTGCAGCATAATTCTCGAAAGATAATTAATATGCAAATTCATCGCTAAAATAAATTAAAAAGAAAATCACCTGTTCTTCCATAAAATTCTTCATTATTTAAAATCCAAGTTCTAAGCACATCCACAAATTCAGACTCTTTCCGATCGTCAATTTTTTCCCGCTCGGTGATGGTCGAAATCTCCGCCGCGGATGACAAAGGAAGCTCGGCCAACATTCTCAACCTTCCGCACAGTATTGCGAGCCAACGACCTCTGCAATCTTGGAACTAATCCCTCTCTTTAGGTCAGTTAAAGAAAATTGATGCAAACAATTTGAAAGAATGCCAGCTGAGGTTTTTTGCACACCGGTGGATAAATAAAAAATGTAAGTTTCGTTATTTTTTTTTTTTTTTTGTTGTTGTTAATGCTTGTAACTATTTTTTAAGTGGTCTTCTCCTCTCCTCCATCCGTATCGAGGTTATTAGAATACGAACGGCGTTTCAACGACTTTTCCGAAGTCAATGTAACTTCTCCCAACCAAACACCTCTCATTTTTAGGACAAACACCCGCAGAGAAAGGTCAATTGAAGGTTTGAGGAATAACTCTTCCTAGTAAACCTGACCATTATTTTTGACCGAAATATCTTTTCAATGCAATAACAAAGCAATTTTACTACACGCGCAACAGTTTAAAACTTTTGATATCATTTAAATGAAAAATCAACAACTCGATCTTATAAAAAGCTTTTGTTAAGCTAAACAAACTATTAAATATCTATTAATTATTATATTCCTTTTAAAACGGATTTTATAAATTAAATGCAAATAATTAGATTGTGCTTTATAATTTATCAAGGTTAATTCAAACGCTACACAAAAGGGAGAGAACTATTAGAAAAAAATAAAATAAATAAAAACAAACTTAAACACTTTTTTCAATTACATAAAAATAATAATAATTATTATCAGTATCCTGTAAGCACAAGTAAAAATAATAGAATTTATACACCAAAATTAAAATTATATTCACTACCTATATTCTAAAAAAAAATAAGTATTTGCAAGAATTTGATAAATGTACGAGTACAGTGTACTGTATTATTAAAGTTTTTTTTAAAATAAAATAATACCGTAGTAATTATTATTGTTTGTAATAAATATTTTTATAAACTTGTTGCAAAATAAATTTCAATAAAAAATAGAAAATCGTAAAAATCATTGCTTTTCAAATAACCATGGTTTAAATTTGGAATTTAGAATTTATTAATAAACGTATTAAATTATAAACAAAACTTTCCACTATTAATTAAAATAGGTACCGGTTTGTTATTGCTTTTCTTGAAAACTAAAATTTCCGTTGATCAAATAGGATAGTAAAATTTAAACAATTTTATAGTAAAATTGGCTATCAAAAAAAAAAAATTGCTTACACAAACTATTTAAAATTTCGGATATTCTTAATTAGGAATAATGTGGGTTTATCACAGAATAAAAAATAAAAATGAATGATTCGTTTATTTAAAATTCGATAGCTGAAATTAAGCAGTAAGACTAAAAAATATACATTAAAATTAAACACTAAAACTGAGTTTATAATAATTTCAACTAAAATTAAGCACTAAATTTAAATTTAAGCATTTATGTATTGAAACTAAGATTAAGTGCTAAAATTAAGCAAAAAAACTAAATTTAAATCCAAACAAAACCAAAAACTAAAATTATGTATGGTGCGCCTCAATAATTATGAATGTTATTGCACTTGCCCTAAAGTTTAGAAGATTACAGTGCATGTATTACAATAATTGTATGGATCACCAATTGGTATAATAATAAGCAAATTTCCACAGTACTCAAAATATTTTATATATTTTATTTTAGCCGAGTTTACATATTATATACTTTAATACTGTATACTACTGTACTATTATTATAGTACCGGTAGTAATGTAATTGGTATGTGTTAAAATTAGGAATCTATTTCTCACTACTTAAATAATGCGCTAAAAAAATGTTGTTTTGTAGTGCTCCACCCGCAACAAAATATATGTAACATGATGTCACTAGGTGACGCTCATGTGCTAACTTTTTTTATTGCCTAGAAGGCTAGACCAATTTTGTTCAGAAAATGTTGTGTTTTTTTTTTTAAAAATAATTTTTTTGTGAGTAAATGCAATAATTATATTATAAATCAAAATTTGATAATACTGTATATGTAAATTCTTGTATTATTTCATTGCATGTTCATTTAATAAACACTAGTACTGTACTGCACATGAAAACACTCGTAAAATCACTAAATACTGGTAAATGAAAATAATTCTTTCTGTAAACTTAATTGCTAACAACAAAAAATTACCGAAATTAAAAAAAAAAATTATAAAGCATTTTTTAAATATGTAAACAAGGATGTAAGGCATAAGCAAAGTTGTTTAAAACTTAATTAGGACTTTATTCCCCTCCTCTCCGCTTTTAATGAGAGTTTGACAAACGATAACACGTAGGCCTAATATGAGCAAACAGATTAGAAAAATCCTATAATTATTAAAGATTTTAATTTAAATCAATTTAAAACTAAAAAGTTAATATTTATTAAGTATTTATTTACACAAAATACATGTATACCTACCAGTTGCAAAAATAATACATGTATTAATTGCAAAATGGGAATGTGTGAAGAGTGACCGGCCATCTTTTAAAATTTTATTAACTGTGCTACATATAAAAAATAATCGCTACACATTCATTTATAACATTTTAATTATTTCGATTTTATTGCGGCTATAATGGACAATTTCGTAAAGAAATTTTGTAAAGGCAATAAGGTGGTATCCCGGTCTTGAACCCGTAAATATTCTCTTTTCTCCTCAGCCTCCATAGCTAGATTACAGGGATGCGCTACGTTCTCAGCTTGTATGACACATTATAAAAATGCCTAAAGCTAATTTGTGACTTGGCTATCTTTTCGTTGTTGCACTGATATAAATAAATTAATTCTAAAAAATTTCAATTTCAACTTAATAGTAAAATATGTAATCTTCATTGCGCATAACCCTTCTAAACCTCAAGCAAAGCTATACCCTTTAATATTTCAAGCAGCGCAAGCCAACATTGTTATTTTATTCAGTTCTGTACCAGATGTTCCAGATAATTTTGAACGATTTCAATTTGTTATAAAAAATTAACCAACAAGTGTTAAAATTTCAATATTCCGTCATTTTACAGAGAAAGCTCTATTAAACTTAGAGTTTTAGTTTCTTTTATTAAAAACTGTAAAAGTTCACTACTGTATTTCAATTTTTAATAACTTTGGGTTGCCAAATTTGTCCAATTAAAGTTTAGATTAAGCACTCGAACTACGTGTAACTCCTTGTAATGCGTTGTGTTGTTAACAAGCATAAATCCCATGCGATTGGCAGCTTCATTCTGAATCAGCCAATCATATAAAAGTGAGATGCTTTTCACAAAGCTTACAAAAATCAAAAAAATTAATCCCACTTACCATCAATTTTTTAAAATTCTAAACTCGCGCTTATGATTTTTTTTATCTAGGTTTATGATTTCCGTAAAACTAAATCTTCACAAACGTCCATAGCTACCTTCCCAAAATTTATAAACAGGACCTATTTAGTACATTTCTGAGACAAAAATAAGCTCTTTATCATCAAAATTATTACATGTACTAGTAAGCCTACAGGTATTTTTGGAGTAAACATACAAAAAAAAAAAGAAAAAGAAATTTGAACTATTGGTGACATAATAATCCATTTCTAATACAATTATTAAAAATAACAATAAAAAACTTGTTTTTAAAGTAAAATTTTTCAATTGAATAATTTAATTAAAGGATTATTGCATGCACAACACTTCTTTAAGATAGAAATCTAATAAATTTGAATTTCGTAATAATATAAGTGACAATCGGCAGTGTTTCTGTTCAGTATTTTATTAACGTCAACTGATGAGTAAATTCGATTTACGTAAAACGCGCTGGAACTTGCATTGAATCTGAAGCAATATTCAAAGAAAAAACTAATTGTCACAGAAACTAAATAGAGTACGATGTGGATACGACGCTTAAAATAAAATGTCTCACACAGTACTAAATTAAATCAATTTTTAATTAATAGAATCAAAAGAAGTTTACCGCAGAGAGAATTTTTCGGCATGGAAAGCGATTGATTGATGGAACAATTGGATTTTGTCCGACTCATTTAGTTGCAAACGGAGTTAACAATTGGTTTATACATGAGTTTGGAGACAAAATTTCATTTTAAATAGACATCTGCGTCACATGTTCTTCCACTCGAACATGTATTTGGGCGGAGAAAGGGGTAAGACGGCAGAGGATGGGAAAGGAGAGGGAGCGATAGAAGAGAGTCCTTTGAGTCCTTTTAATTTACACTAAACGAGCAGTTGCGGATTAAAAGTGCCCTTACGGATATACAGTGTAGTGAGTGAGAGGCAAACGCTTATCGATTGTGACTTTGCGTGTGGATGATGTGAGGGGAGCGCAAAGGGGAGTCAGAGGGGGAAAGTCCCTCGAGTCTTAAGTGAGAAGTGTAGCAGATATTGAAAAGTGATTAGGGATTAGAGAAAATGAAGATTGGCTCAGCTAAAAATATTCAAAGAAACAGATAAATAACATTCGCTGCTCAATTTCAATTTACTGCATATCATTATTATTATTCCTAATTTGGCATTTAAATAAAGTAGAGCAAGGTGTCTGAAGCAATGCTTTGAGCAAGCAGGTCATTCTTAAAAAAAACATGCCTTATTTTATTTATTTGAATTCACTATTAGGCACATACCGGTATTAACTATTACGGCATTATTAATTATTACGGCAACTATACGGCATTACCTAGACAACTTCCTCGAGCTAAATAAAAGCGCGAGAGAGTGTCAGAGATTTATTTTGCAGATTTCAGTTAAAAACATAAATCGATTAAAAGTTTGTTCCTTGATTTAATTTATACAAGCATCAATGTTACCTGCACTTCTTTGTATTTTAAAAACCGCTACTAATTTTGATTTTCCTACTTTTTGTTTATTTGCATTATTTGATGCCCCATCTCGAAAAAATGAAAACTTAAGATTTTTGATTAGACGGGGACTATAAGATAGCCATCAATGGCCTGAACGTCATTCCTGTTGAAATAAAATGATGTCCGAAAAAATAATGACGATTAAGCAAGCACTCATATTTTTACTTTTGCTTTGCATAATACCGTTACAGTATACAGTACTCTCGATTGTATTGAAAGGTGGACAAACTATTTTCCTTTAAAATTCGCAAAATTATTGAGCATAAGTTCTACAAACTTTTTATTAAATCAACCCGCTTAAACGCATAAAACCTTGAACGTTCCGTTTTACTAAACCCCCCGAGCACTTGGAGCAACTGAAGCTCAAGAAATTTGTTTTAAAAAAAGTTGTCCGTACAAATTCTAAACTGCATTCACAAACTGAATGCGATGAGGGACATTCTTCTTCCTAAGGCAAATTCGCTTCAATGTTTCAGATGTTTTAAAAAAAATTTTTTTTTTCTTTTACTACCGGTACATTACCAACAACACAATGAATTAAAATAAAACATTCAACATTATAAACTATAATGTTGATTTTGTACTAACATTTAGTTTAAAATATTGAAGCGTTAATATTTTCTTAGGAAATCTTGCCAGTTTATAAAATTGAAATAAAGGAGAGAGAAAATACGGAGATAGAATTATTTTTATTATTCTTCGCATAAATAGAAAACCTAGACCCGAGTGTAACATTTACATAATTTAAATCGGCGCTTGTCTTTCAGGTTTACATGCAGGTTTAAAAATGCGTGTCAGTAAAGGTAAATTATAAAAGATGCTAAATGATGCTCAGGCACCATAGCCGAAAGCTTTTGGAGATCCAATCAAAAATTGATAAATTATTTCTAACTGGTTTTAATTTCTCAAGTGATTCCATTTTATCTTTTCCATGTACGTTACAAGTAAAAATTCATTCAAATACTATTAGTCGTTATTATTTCGTTTTAATGCTACTTTGAACTTATAAAAATATATTCTTCATTTAACGTTTCAGTAAACAAGGTACTGATTTTTCGACTACGACAAATCTGCTACTATAATAATGTGCCCCTACATACGTGCACATGCAATTTTACTTTTTTGGTTTCAAATTTTGTCTTTTAAAATATTTCCGAACAATTAATTTTGAATGTTCAGTTTGTTTATTCAAGCTGCAATCTTTTACCGCGCTCTTGTATACATACGCTGTCAATATTTACTAAATAGTCGCTAATAGCATTTGCATTATTTTTTTTTTGGGTCCATTTTACGCGTGTAATCTCATTTTTGTGGTATTTCATTTTAGCATTCACCATAACCGGAAAAAGAGTGAGGCGGAGTGAGAGTGCAAAGTAGAGATAAAGCGCAGCAAAAACATAAAATTACCGACATCGAGAGCTATCTTTCTTTACTCTCACCGTACCGACTTCTCTCGCGTAGGCCTAAATGGGGGTATAATGTCCATTCGTTCAAATAAGGTCTATTGGAGTTACCCCGGCCAACTGCAGGCAGCGGTGACTTTGAATTAAAATAAGTATTGAAAAGGTGGGGTGGTAACAGCTGAGTAGGTGATAAGCACCAGATGGCGTTGAGAGTTGAATATTGTAATTTAAAGTCTCTCCTTATCTTTATCCCACGCACTATCATCTTTTTTTTTTCTCTCTCTCTATTCACCCTCTACCATCTTTCACTTGCAGCAACCACCAAAAATATTGTTATTAAAAAGTTCGCTAAATGTGTGTACTTCCGATGTGGAAATGCGTCGCTCCCCCTTTTTTTGGGGCCTGAACGAGAAGGAGGAAAGGGCGGTGGGAGGAGATAAGATTGAAACGGAAACAAGTTTCGCGGTTGAATGTGCAGTCATTCAATTATTGAAAACAGATCGTATTCAGTTTTTTTTTCGCTCAATTTTACTCTAATTATACATTTTACTAATACATTTACAGCGTAGTATTTTTAATTATACAGTACCGTACGTATGCCATTGCTAGCGCTTGAAATTGTTCAGCTGCCCCAATTGGGCTACAAACAATGCATACGGCAAACTTAAGCAGCGAAGCCTATTCAAATTTATATAGGGCTGCTAGCATTGCAAATTTGGATAGGAACGGTCAATGTTAAACAAACCTGAAAAAAAAATTTTTTTTAAATTTTTTATAATGCTTCAAATAATTATTTATTATAATAAAATCGAGTAAAACAAACTGCTTTACCAAATAGTATTAATATATTTTTTTTAAATTTACAATAAAATTCAATACACAGTACTGTAGTTAACTTTCTTGCTAAAAAAATACCTGAATTTTTTGTTATTGTGCCATAAATCTTACGGTATTATAAGATAAACAGCTTAATCATATCTCTAATAAAAAATGCGCGTGTCTATTCACTGAAGAGAAATGTTTTGTATTAAACCGTCTTTTAAATTTAACAATTTTTACCAATAAAAATCAATTAAAACGTGATATTCGTAACTATCAAGCTCTAGTTTACCACTAAAATTTTATAAGGGAACTAGCTCCTGTTTAGTTTCAGTAAATTTATTGACGATTTTAGCATTACACGTTCAAAAATATACGTTTACATCATTCTTTAAATCAGCTTAAAAATAATTTTAGCGCATTTAACTCATTTTAGCACCATATTGTATCATACATTTTTTTACAGCATAGTTTATCTTGCAATGCGTTTTCAAACTTTTGTAGAATTAAAATACCGGTACCGGAATTTATTGCCAAAATTTTAGTACCACAAAATTTGTTTTTGCTGTAGGAGTTAAAGTTTCCATGACACAAATCAGTTGTGTACAACCGAACAAAAAACAGCTATAAAGTAAACAAAATTAATTATTGCCATTTACAGCATAGTAAATAACCAAGCCATTTCCTTCACGTATTTTCAGAATGCGTTATAGGAGTTTTAAAAACCATTTGGTCCATTAAAAACGTTAAGGGAAGCCATTATAAAGTTTTTTAAAAAAAAAAAAAAAAAGGATTCCACATTCAAGCCTCAAGTTACGATTTTTTATTCAAAATTGACTTTTACGCTGTAACGAGTTTTAACGTGGCCCCATCTTAACAATAATAAGGGTTAGACCTGAAAAGGGCTTTTTAGCGGTCATAATTTTTTATTATGTAAGAGGAATACTTGGAGGCAGGTGGCGCTGTTGGAGTAGAAGAATTCGTGTATAAGAATTGATAGCGTCTCATTTCGATGGAATTCACTGATATAAAAATAATAGTTGCTCAGAAGTCACCAATCACAGAGCTGAAAGCTGCTGCCTTTTCTCTAGTCAAGCTCTGCGCCTGCGTACAAGATTAAAGTAGCAAATTTAGGTCAGAGCGAATGACGTCACGGCATCTGCATCCATCGATTTTTGCGTCTAGGTTTAGCGCCGAGCACAATACAATTCCAGTTCGGTTATTATTTAACACGTACATTCCCCTCACCACCAAAAAAACCCCGTTCAGTTTTTTTAAGGTTAGGGGTTACGTTGGCATTAGAGAAAAATTTCGGACGATAGATTTACCATTGACGTTCGCAGGAGCAGTCAATGCGTCGAGATTCTCCGTGCAAAATATAGAGATAACACTTCCGATAGTATCGCATTATTTTTGAGATTTCTTGCAAAATTTAACGATAAAGTTGTAAAATATTCGACGCGGAAAAATTCCAAATTTATCTCTCTCTCCTTTTTTTTTCTTCTTATCTTATTTTCGAGAAAAGATAAGTTTGTTTTTACCATTTAGGGTGTATAAACGCTTCACCTTTTGGAAAATGCCAAAGTTGATAAAACTTTTTAAAAAAAATGTATATGGTATTCGTTGGATGACGTTAGTTTTGAAACATGAATAAATCAGTCGAATTTTAATGAAAATGAAATATTTTTTTATATTTACATTAATTAAC
>JAQGAY010002107.1:0-11639 GCA_034698085.1 Polydesmus angustus
AATTTTTTAACCTTTAAATAAAAATCTTTGTTTTCTATCAAAATTACTTTTTTCCTAAATTCTGGGACACCCTATATTTGGCGTTGAAAAAATATACAGTACGGTACCATAAAAACCACAAAATTAATGAGGAAATATAATTATAAGAAATAAAATTTTCATTACCGGTATTTCAAATGTAAATGTTTTTTTTTTTTTTTTTTAAATAATAATTTAGTAATGGCAATCAAGCACTAAAACAAAAATGTCTCCATTTTATAAGTTTGCATACGAAACTAATAATTTATTCAGTTAATTAATCAAAAAATAAACAATTAAATTTTAATTTTATTTATTAACGGTAAATCTCTTAAATTGTTACCTATAAATTTTTAATTCCAAAAACTAATTAAACTTCGCTCATCTGAATAATTGATTACTGCTGTATTGCATCTATGCCGATAATATAATACGCGAGGTAGCTGAATTATAGTCCTCGAAATGGAGAGTGAAACTAGTGAACAACGAAATTATTTGTTCAACGAAGTTCTACTGATTGTAACCATTTCGTATTACAACACATTTTTCACTAGAACAAAATAATTATTTATGCTGTACAACGAAATTACTCTCCTATCATCGGTTTATTTCCCTAATAACGTTACATCGGTATTCTCGTAATCGCCTTTTACATCTAGTCCAACGAACCCATACAACAACAAAAACAAATGCACAATTTGTAACCATTTATACAATAATAAAAATATTATGAAATACAGAATCCTGTATAAAAAAGAAACCTGGATAAACGAAAGAAAAAATGTGAACGCGATTTTAAAACGGCTATAAACCGAAAAACCTACTTAACGCGGAAACGGAAAGCAATATTAGTACGAGTGATATAATAAAAACTGCCCAAGACGAAAAATAAAACAAAAAAGAAATTAAAAAGTACTTCCTGAAAAGCCCATTTTCTGCTCGCTTTAAATAATCTTCATGTTTAATGTTTCTGTCGTTAATTTTAAGTTATTAATAAGAAGCTAAAAATACTGTATAGTCGTGTGACACAAAGAATGTTGTATATCCGCGAACAATACGAGTTAAAAACGGTAGACTGAGATTATATGACAAATAAAACTATATTATACACCATCACCACCCACTGAAGCCATGAAAAATGGTTTCATTAAATTGTACAAAATGTATGTTTCAACAGTTTTTTTTTTTTTTAGTTTTATTTTGCCCAATTTTTCTTTTGCTATTTTAAGCAAACGGAAAATATTTTTTGGGTACCACTACTCGTAGTTAGCGCACGATTCCGTTTTACACAAATATAGAAAAACAATTTCAATAATCCAATTAAAATTAAATATTAATTAATACGCTACTACAGAATTTATATAGAAACTGATATTCTATCCACAAACTTTTTTAAAAAAATGACGGGTTACGAATTTAATAGCATATTCCATTTTGGTCCATCGCTAAAGGTTCAAGAAAATAATATTTTGAAAGGCTATTTTCTCTCATTTCTTTTCAAACTTCCTCTGCTAATCATCTCTTCATCAATTTAAAAAGTTTTTAAGTTAATTTGATTTTTGGTTGCGCGCATCGGTCACTAGAATCACTCGAAGCGTTCAAAATCCATCAACCTAATTCCCAGCCATCAAATCCCTAAACAAGCCCACTATCGTAATTCACTTAGTACAAATTTTAATTAATAGAAATTGAACATTTTTTTTTCTTTCTCCTCTTTAAAGAAAACACGAGAACTAAAAAAAAAAAAAGAAAAAAAAAAATCGACCTAAGACAGAAAAATAAAAAAAAAAAACCCCCCAAAAAAAAGAAATCCTGATAGAAAATTAAATGCTTCGCAGAAATCAATAACGAGCGAAGTAAAAAGCCTGCAATAAAGAAATTGAAGTCAATTCCATTACTTTTTCCCCCTCCAATCCGATTTCAGCTCGCCAACCCGACCCCTCTCCACACACACACAACACGTGACTAGGGCCAGCCAGCAGCCATCGCGCACGTGAAAGTGACTATAGGGAACTTGCTCACCTCATATAATTTTCCATTTCCGATTTATCAGGTGAATGCACATTCGACCTAAAAGTGTTTTTGCAGGTAAAACCAAAAAAAAAAAAAAAAAAAAAAGGCGATAGAAGTGGGCATCACCCACACTTTACACCCGTGCAATGCGATGCGCAAACAATTTATCGCGCGCGTGAAAGGGCAAAAAAAAAAAAAAAAAAAAATCGGGAAAAGATAAACCGAGAGAGAGAGAGGGGAATAAAAACGCCCTTCCAACTCCATTTTCACTTGGATATTAGAGTAATTTGGTATTGAGGTGATGTGGGAGGGCTATAATGAAGTGTAAATCTCTCTCCCCCCCCCCTACCACCACTACCCCCTTTCACACTCCCCCCCTCCTCTTTTACTCTTAAATAGGGTGTGTAGTATTGGAGTGGGAGGGGCATTTATCCAGGTGGGGGGTTTGAAGAAAGAGCAAACTAGTTGTTGGAAGATAATTGAAATAAATTACAGTTGCATGCATGTAGCGCGTAGGCATAGTAGGCCTACACTTTTCCCTACGAGTCAAGCGCCATACACCCCCTTGTCCTTCTATCCCTCACTCTCTACATATTTTCCCGCGCTTTACCTACTACTAACTCTACGGTACATTATTGTGGATTTCGACGACGACAATGTAAAGCAAATTAAATATAAATGAAAGCGTCGCCTGTTCGTGTTCGTGCAATTTGTACACGTAATTCATGTAAGTAGAGGTAGTTAGTTAGTGTTGGTTGGTTATTATTTAGCCATGAATAACACTCTCAGCTACTCACTAATTCAAAACCCGCGTCGTCTCCCGTTCGCGCTCGACAACAACTACTGGATGCTCGAGGAATTATAAATAACGTTCACATCGATTATACGCCGCTTCAAAAAAATAAATAAATAAATGATAATAAATTGTAATTAAAAACTTGCGCGAAATGTATTTTATTTGAGCGATTTAGAGCGCTGATTGCGTCACGTTGAGTTATTATTGTGCAGTAGGGTAGAACTTTGTTATAACGATATTGTACATAACATCACCTTAAATTAAACCGTAACGTCAAATGGTAATTACATGTATTCCCTGATACTCCGAGAAACCTGATTTAGGTCGGTCAGGACCAAACCAAAAACCCTGTTATTACGCCAAGTAAACATCGGCTATAGCGTCAAAAAATCAGAATTTAGTACTAATTTAATTTTTTACAAGTTTTTTTAAGTATTAAAGTACCCGTATTATTAGATTTCCGATATAAATAAACTCGGATATAACGTCATCCTTCGATATCGTTTTAATAGATTTCTACTGTATAATTAAATTTTTGCTTAACGTTCAATCGTTATTTTAAGCTCAATAAATAACCAGCAAATCCTGCTTTCAAACAATTGAATAAAATGATAGGTTTGATTTTTTTTTTTAATATAATGTACACAAAAAAACATTTTTTTACCCCCTTATGCTTTGAATCTTAAGATTTTTCTTTTAAGTTATCCAATCGATAACAATCCGAACGCAAAATATATTCAAATAATAGCAGCTGTGATCGAGAATTCCCGTTGGGGAAATTCGCTAGAATTCGAAAAAAAATTTTGTTTTCCTGAAAATTTTGATTTGATTCTTTTTTTTTTTTTTTTCATTTTACAATTTTTTTCTATTGTACCCAAAATAAGTGTAAATTTTACGTGAGATTTACTGCATAGTGACATTGCGACTTTTACAAAATTTCGACTTTACGTAAGATTTATTGCCTACCGGTAGTTAGATTTTATCCAGAAAAAAAGATCCCATTTTTTGGCTGGTTTACGATATAAAACATCGGCAAATTAAAACCTAAAATTCTGCAGACATCAGCAACTATTTTTTTTAAATTATTTGCTAATTATCTATTAAATCGGCAACCGTCACCGAGCTATCTCACAATTTAATTATTTCAAAAGCTACCATAATTCGCATTTTCTAGTTGCTCTGTTTATTTACTTAATAAGAGTGCGCCTATAACAATATTTATACTCTTAATATTGACAGATCCATTAACACGTATATTATTTTCAGCAGGTTTTATGATTACATGCAGCTTTCTCTCGAAAAATCCAGCATTCGTTAAAGCCAAAATCTTTCAAGTTTTTCCTTGTTTAAAAATCAAATTTAAAGTTAAATTCTTGACACTTTGAAACCAATAGACGCTCTTTTACACCTAGCCCCAAAAGCTCGATCGCACCCGCTAATATAGCTTAACGTTGCTGTGGCGCATCTCACTTAACGCAAATTTTTTTTAAAGATAAATAATACTCGGAGTAGATATTTTAGAGCCCGCTCTTCTTATAAAAAAAAAGGGAGAGAGGGGATTGAGATGACATGGGAGCCGTGCACTTCAAAATAAAATATTTGTGTTTATAAAGACCGGAGAGCCGTGAGAGTAGATCAAAGTGCACCACATGGACGAGAGTAAGCGCTGGTTCCGTAGCGAGGACAAGAAAAAATTATTAATGAACCGAACCAAACAAATGTATTTGCACACGGTAATAATTTAGAACTAACTCGTTAAAATCAAAACATTTCTCCAAATCTTTTCCTTAAATCATCCTAAAAAAAAATCTCATTAGTTTAATAAAATAAGAAATCAGAATCACTAAATAATAAATTAAGATACCGAGTACTATCTATGATTATATCGATATATTACTCGCTCTACATGTAAAACCGTATTGACAAAATTTTGCCGACTCCAATAAATAAAATAAAAAAAAAAATAGATTTATTACGCGTGGTAATAAATCGCTTTTTCAAAACTATAAATCATATTTTCACAATTAATCATCGATCGAAATAGAATATTCCCGGCTCGCATAACGATACGAAACGCGAAATAAATCCTTTTAATATTTTCGAAAACAATAGCAAACATTTAGGTGTACCAGTATAATATTTTTATGGTTACGTTAACGATACGTTAATCGAACCCGCCTTTATCTCTTTACTATTTACCTCGCGTAAAATATAAAATTACGCCGCTCCTGAGCGAATTCCTCCTCCTATTGTCCACAAAGTTTGAAACCAGAAGATGTAGTTTGTTTTTCACTATTATTGATCTCACGCGTTAAAAATAAAAACTCTGCCCCATAAATCGGAATTACATTGTATTGAAATTAATACCACGTGTATTAGATGCCAGAAGTTCGCATTTTCCAATTTGAAAACGCAGAAGCTTCATATCCACTGCGCCTTTTATCGATTGATTTTCATAAGGTTTATATCAACATTACTCTACATTCAGCTAAAAGCTATATAACCTTACGTTACCTCTGACGTAACGTCATTTTTCGGGTGTCTCGTCACAATCATATGTGTTACCGTAGCTATAGCGTAGTAAAACGCAGAACGTCATCCTTTTTTTATTTGCACAATTTTTTCAATAGTAGGTCGAATTTAATGACCGTAAATTTAAAAATTTCGCGAAATACTGGGAATTTAATGTAATTTATAGCATGAGCATGGTTATTTTCAATTTTTGCTTCTTCGAAAAACAGTGAAAAAAAAAATCTCCTAAATTTCTAGATAAATACTAAGTTTTGTACCGATATCTAAAAATAAAATGTAATGTAAAAATAATAGTTATTATAAATAGGCGCCTATCATTGCATAATTACATAGTACCGGCACGTACGTATTATAAAAACGTAGTATAGACAGTTTTTAGTAATAAATCAATCGCTCTCAAATGTTGTACGTATTCTGGGTTACACGGATGTAACGTCATAAATGGTGCGTTCCTGTCAATGCCGTTATAACCAAGTTCTACTGTACACGTACTAATTATGTATCTCAAATTTAAGCCCTAAATGAAAAAAAATTTATTTGCGAAAACAAACGAGTGCAATAATTCATTCCCATTTGGAAGCGCGTAAAAATTTTAATTGCTGAATAGAAAAATAGCCCGAAAGAGTTTGCAAAAAACAAAACATTGCAAATGAAGACATTAGCTTTAAAAATTTACTAAACCTCATTAAATTTTCAAAGCATAAAATTAATTAACTTCTCTCTCCCTCTCTCACTCCCTCCCTTCTTCGCCTCAAACCCATTAAAATCTTCCCTCGCTCGGTAATGACGTCACAGGCGCTTATTACAAAGCTCGCGCGCGCGATCTGGATGCCGTGCAAAACATTGTCAGATGCGGCCATTAATAAAACATGACATTTCGTCCGTTGTCTGCTCCAACAACGTACAGGTCATCAAAAATCCAGCGAGCTACATTTCTACCGCTACACGGTACGGCTTTACCCCCACTTCCGGTATATTCGTTCTATTTTCACCTATCTTTTTTTCTACCTTAACCCCCTTCCAACTTCCCAACCCAAAAAAAAATAAATAAAAATTGACTGTTATCAACCGTATTAGAGTGAAATATCAATGCGCATGCGCAATTCGCTTACAAAACAACATAGTTTGCGATTCATCGACTTTCCCTTCCGCGTCTACGCAGCGCGCGCACGTACAGAAAGCGTTGCAATCAATCACACTCTCATTTGCAGAGAGATGAATGACGTTATTGTTATGGTTGACGTCACGTGCGTAAGAGACACCGACGGCTCCCCAAAATACCGAACGCTTACTCGCGCAAACATCAAAGCAACAAAAATCTTCGACACAACGAAAATAGGAAACAAGCAAAAAAATAAATAAATAAATAAAGAGCGCCACAAAAAAAAAATGGAAATAAATGAAAACAGATGAGCAATCGGCGAATAAATAAAAATGAAAATAAATGGGCGACGAACTAATTTGAACCAATCATCTTCCCTAGAATTTTTTTTTTTTCGTCTTCAAATATCAAAAAAAAAAAAAAACAATCCACTTATCTTCATTCATCAGACAAAATATCGACATGAGACAAGTATAAAAAAAAAAAAAAAATAGAAAGAAAATTCGACGTTGTTTATGGACGCGAGGACGTCAGTGTTACCAGATTCGTCTTTCTTTTCCCCTATTGATATAATACTGTACCCAATTTTTTCTTATGATGTTTTGTGTTGTTCACCTTTTTACGCGCAAAAAGAAAATTGCGTGTACATTTATATTTGAGAAAAATAGATGTGTCGATTGTTAAAGATGAGAGTTGAGGCAGTGAGAGTAAGAAGAAAGTAGAGGGATATTGAGAATGAGGGGGTACCATGAGGGGTAGGGAGAGGTAAAGATATATATAAAAGTAACAGAGAGTCTCACTATTTCTCACTCAACAATCGACATGACACAATAAAAACATCTCTATTCTTTTTCACTTTCGTTTTAACAATCGCCGTCTTCATCATCAGTGTCGCACACTTACGTTTCCTTTCGTTTACTCGCCGAGATGAAAATAAAGTTGAGGGAATAAGAGAAGTGGGAGTGTGTGTGGGTAAAAGATGCGGTAAGAAAGAAAAAAAAAAGGGGGGCTGAAAAATAAAAATAATAAAAGGTTTGAAAAAGAGAGGGGGAGGGAGGGAAATTGCGAAATAAATACACTCACTAGCTGAGTCTCTGTTTCAGACGAATAAGCCTCAAATTTTATTTTCGATTTCCAAGAAATAAAAGTTGAATGAAAATGAAAGAAAAAAAAAAGGAAAAAAAGTGTTCAACCGTACTTATCCGTCGTCGTCCGACCACTGATCCAAAGACATTAAAATCGTGTCAAAGACTGCAAATGGAAAAGTACTTTGGGATTTAAAATTTCCGTTTCCGCTGTCATCAGTATTCTTTTTTTTTTTTTTGTGTGTGGGAGATGGGGAATCATTTTAGTCTTTAAACAACTACTAAAATAATAGCGCGGAACTATTAAAACTATATCAAAAAAAAAAAAAAAAAATCTATTCGAAGACTTTAATTGAAAATAAGGCTCGCAGCCATCGCTATACTTCCTCGTCATTTTTTGATAAATAAGCACTTAAAAGTTTTACTTTTTAATGTACTTTTTATTTTTATTTATTTTTTCCGTACCGGTAATAGTTATACAATTCCTTGCTTTCAAATACAAACATTTTCTTAAATAAACTCGCTTTTTTTTGCCCCCTCATCATTCTTTGATTTATTTAAGACTGATAGTGTACTCGCATAAAAACTCTCAAAATTAATGGAAACAAAAATCAAATTTTGTTGGCAAAATATTGTTTTCCTACGCAATTAATAATAATTTCGAATGCCTATTGTGAATTTACAACTAATTTCTATAACTGCATTAATTTTATAATAATATTAATATAAGTTCTATAATAATGCATTACTGTTTTGAATTTAACGCTTTAAAAAAAAAAAAAAATGTTAAAAACAACATAGTAACTTTTGATTCTTTTGGGACATTTAATTCTTCTCGTTTGCGTTTTCAGTATTACATAAAATTAGTGAATGCAGGTTACTATCATTTAATTCGCTTGGTTGAACGCATAACTAAGAAAAACATCATTTACCGATAGTTGTTTTCGGAACTGGCGCCATTTATAAAAATGCTCTTTCATTTCAATAGGATTAAAAATCTCATTTTCTGAGTAATCCACGCGGGTTTTACTTATCTTCTTGACTCGATACGAGTTAATTTCGAATTTAACTATAAAAAAATATTTTAAAGCATAAAAAACAAATCCTATGCTATTTATTGCAAAGTATTAAAAAATGCGCACAAAAATATCTCGTTAATTAGATAAAACTCTTTTTAAAAAAATGTAGCATGTTATCTTAACATCTTACATTATGTGTTTATACGAGTATGTCTAGCAAAACAAGAAATCAGAATAGTTATTGTGCCTTTAGCCATTTAACTAACTCAACAAAGCCAAATATAAATATAAAAAAGAAATAAAGCCTTAAAACTATTGCAAATAATAAATGTCGGAAGCGCAGACAAAAAAAAAAAAAATAACAGCTGGCTATTTGTAAAATTAATACCCTAATGCACATCTTTATCTGGTGCAAGACAAATTACATGCTTGACTGTTGTCTGCTTATTCTTGGCTAATGCAAAATCGTTAGTGTCAGTCGTTGAAATACGAAATCATGTCATTTCGGCGCGATTCGACCATTCTTCACGTCGTACAAGATGAAGTGGAGGCTAAGTACTACCACCAACCAACTACACTACATGCATTACAACCCATTTTATGAATATGACAGAGATGTAAAGGCCACCATTTGCATGTCAAACTCTTGAAATATAAATAAACATCTTTAAAAAATAGAAGGGAAAAAACCGGAAGCAAAAACCATAAAGTTCAAAATCATATAATAAACAAAATTCGCTTATAGGGTAGTAAGTCAAATGTAAACAAATTCTAATTTACTAGATTTTATTATGCGCTTACTGCAAATGCGTTTTGTAATGTTGATAAAAACTGGCAATATTTACCACAATCCTTCCACTCTACACAGGATGTTCATACATAAATAAAATGATTTTAAATTCATATTTTCTTAGAATCCGTATTTCTTTACAATTTTGTAGGTACATAATAAAAATGGCGGTAAAAACTCCCACGATTGTTTCGTTAGAAATTGTTTTCCACAGCATTGTCAAAATGTACTAGTAACATAGCCTACACTGTTTTTCATTTGCCAGATATCTGCACGGGGCCAACTTGTTGTATTGTATACAATTTCGCTAAATCTGTGAATTGAAATTCAAAAGAGCTAAAATGCAAAAAAAAAGAAATTTATGATTATCGAAGAATTTTTAAATGTCTTGGGCATGCGCACTCCTTATTAAGTATTGTTTGTTCAAATTTAATTGCTACAATTATACCACCAAATCTTAGTGGTTAATATCGATTCGGCAATCCGTTGACAACGCATTAAAAGATTTTAAAAATGACCCCCCAACCTTAAACAAAATCTATAATTGAGGTCATTTAAGTCATACTGTACTTTCAGCTTTTGTGCAAATTCACTCGGTTATAAACATTCTAAAGTACCGTGCGATTAATTGCAATTTTGCTTCTGTAGTTATAATCCATTAAATTTATTTCGCACTTAATAATAATAAAAAAAAAAAATTAAAAAGAAAAAAAAAATTATCTCAACCGTTTATTTTAATACAACAATAAAGTATGTTTCCGGAAATTTCATAATTATAAATTACCGAACCAAACATATAATACAACAAATAAAGCTTTAAAAAAAACTAACGTTCTAAATAACAAAATGAGCCAAATAAAATAAATAAAAAAAGAACGAGCGAAATCAAAATATCAACAAAAGCTCCGCCACCCATTCATAAGCAAAGTTAATAGGAGTGGCGCCACCTATAAACCGTTTCCCAGCATCATCATTTCCCAATGGTGGCGATGGCAGCCATAACCGCATCGTCCAATCCACTCCCCAAAATAAAAAAGGGAGACGCATGCGCAATTCAGCTAATAACTAGCTCCGTATAATGAAAATCAATCTTTAATTCCCGCTAATTAACGGATCTGCCCCGCAACACATGCAGGGGGGAAAAGAAAGAACGAAAGAAAGAGAATCACGTGACCAGCATCCAATCGAAAATGTCGGTGATCGTTTTAATCACTCTCGCCCAGCACACCACTCACCACCACCCATCGTCTTACAAAATAGCCGACCCCAATTTACTCCTCCGCCGCTATCAAACAACTTCCTCTCGCACTATACAACGCACCAAAAGCAAAAGAAGAAGAAAAAGAACGAAAAAAAATAAATAACAATTAGTGCTTTGCCAAAAATTGAATAGCATTGTGACGTCACGATCAAGCAAAGCAGGTGGCATTTACGTTACCATGGAGATAATTTTTTTTTTTAAACATATTAGTAATTTATTTCTAAACGCGCATTTTTACACTTAAATAAATTGAAATCTAAAAAAGAAGGAATAAAAGAGAGTTTGCGGAGGGAGGAGTCACGCGACATTGCTCGTTCCATCGATAATAGCGTATCGTTAGGAAAGACTTAAAGATAACAACGGGACGTTAGGTAAAGCCTTGAAGAGGTCAGACAAACCCATCCGCAGGTTATTAGACCGGAAGAGGAGTTTCGACCAATAACAACAACAACCGCCGACAAACACTACAAAACTTAAATTGGGGTGAAACGAACAAGAGCTCCCCCTTACAAAACATACAATATACAGTGAAACCCGGTTATAGTGCGATTCAAAAAACCGAAAAAAATTCGCACTATAAGCGGGATGACACTTTTTCCTTAGTGAAATGAAACATTTTCTCAAAAAAAATTTTTTTATCCAATTCTTTGTTTTTCTTTACATGCATTCTGTAATTGGCCCAAAAAAACTGCCCAGAAAGTTCACAATTTTTAAAATTCCTATATTTGAAATAAATTTTTTTTTTTTTAAATTTATTAAAGTGGAGCGCGCTATAAGCGGGTTTATTTTACAGACTTTTAGTCTCTGGGAACCTAAATATGGGCGCACTATACTCGAGTCCAATGGCGCTGTCCAAGGGACCGGGCAAAAATCGCACTATAAGCGGGTTTCACTGTATTATAAGCGCACCCGAGATTGTTTTTTTTTTTGTGTTCCTTTTTCCTGTCTTTTTCCTGTCTTATTCCTCGCACCTGCATCTCGTGCAAGGTGAGGTAAAGAGCTGCACGAGCTAAGAGATGTGTA
>JAQGAY010002108.1:0-11634 GCA_034698085.1 Polydesmus angustus
AAATTTAATCCCGCTCAGTAAAACTCTTAAATTTTGACCACCAATACATTCAAGATTAAGTTTTGATTGATTAATAAATTTTGTAGCATCGAAATCTGCGTATTAGTGTCAGTAAGCCTATTCACATTATTTATTTATTTATTGTTGGTTATTCGAACTTTTATAGTGGTTTTATTGATGAATTATTTTCTTTTTAAGAATTTTTATTGACTTTTGGCTATACATTTATTTTCTCAATTTTATGATTGATCAACATAAACTTCAGTAAACAATGTAAAATGGAAGAACTTTGTTATCTGAACCAGACAAAAGAAGAAAACGAAAAAAGAAAAAAAAAAACTTCTTTGTCTATTGAGGGTAATCTGGGTGGTTAGGGAGACAGAGCGAGGGGTGGCAAGTATAAAGATAAACAGTCCGGGTTTTAACTTTGATTAAAGTGATGTAGAGTGAATGGATTAAAGGTGGGATTGGGATTAATTAATCGAAGGAGAGTGATGTGTATATACGAGATTAACTAACTCTTAAGACGTGTTTTTTCCTTCGCTCTCCCCATTTCGCTCGCAGACGGAACGCGTGATGGGATCGGCGGAAAAACGAGAGCGAACGAGCGGAGAGGAGAAAAAAAAATTTATTTCTCTCAACGGATTTGAGATTTATAAAGCGAGTACGTTTCATTTATCAAAAGCTAAAGATTTAGTGGGTGAGCGGGTGAGAGAGGAAGTGATCGAGTGGGTGGGGAGGCTACGCAATCTGCGCGCGCATTTGGAAAAAGTTGGGCGATTATTAACGACTCGCTTAGTAACGAAATGAAACGCATCACGTTCTTCAAACTTTTTTTTACTTTTATTTAAGTACCCGCTGCATTTTGTTGACCTTGTTTTGAGAAATATTTAGCGTTCAATAATAATTAAGACTGAAAAATTAAAGGGGAATTTACATATCGTTGGTTTTTTATAAGATTTAAATGCAATTTAAACGTTAAGTAATTTTTATTTTTAAGTTTACATTTATTTGGGATATTTAAAAAGCAAGTTTCACAAAAAAATGACTAAAATAATAATGACAAAATTACAAACAATATTTTTTGTACACTTTTTTTTTTACATGCACTGTAATTTCTACCCATTTCCAAGCACTTTTGGTACCAAAACAACAGCATTTTGATTCTCACATCATACATATCTGCCGCCAAATTTCGGCGATTATTTTTTTTTTTTTTTTTCAATTTTAATAAATAAATTGAAAAAACGCTATAACATTGATGTAAATTAATTGATAAATTAATTTTAAATTTTTTTTTTTTAAATAATCGACAGAAAAAGTTTTAATAAACACGGGGAAAAAACCGAATAAAACTTTTTTTAAAAAAATTGGAAAAAATGAAAAATACATTAAAAAAGAATTGATAGAAAAATTGATTAAAAAAGCTGAATTTTTTTTTAAAAAAAACTTAAAAAAATTGATGAAAAAAAGTTGAAAAAAAAAAAAAACATTAATTGGTGGCAAAGCTCTACAAATGGGGGAGTCAAAAAGCTGTTGTTTTGGTATCAAAAATGCTTGGAAATAGGTAGAAGAATTACAGTGTATGTAAAAAAATAGTGTACAAAAGTAAATAAATATTGTTTGAAATTTTGTCATTATTATTTTAGTTTTTTGTTGATGAGGGATACGCGGCTGATACGTCAATTTTGTTTCTAAATTTGCGCCAATCGAAACTTAATTTTTGTGAATTTACATGTTTTTATTTTATTTTATAATAGTTCTCATAGAGAAATTTTGAGACTTAGACTTATGTTTTGAATGAAAACACGAAATTTACTGGTAGAAAATAATAAACAAATTCGGTACGGTATTTACATTCTTGCATAGTGGGAAACTGTTATTTGCATCGTATCACTTTACATCCTATTTTTGGGAAATTATTTATGATGCAAAAGCGAGATGTTTTTTTTTTTTTTATGATTATTTTGTAGGCAAATTTACCTGGCAAATTCATGATGTTTGCGCGAACTTTTAGCAACGGTATCTACGCGCAAATGAAGGGTCTATTGTTTTTCTATCAGGTAGTAGTTTAACTTTCGTGCGATTGAATCCATTAGAGGAATAAAAAAAAAAGTAAAAAGTTTTTGTTTATTTAAGAAATGAAAGCGATCTGTCTGTCTGATTTGAAAGTCAGACGGCTGAAAAAGTAAGGTTTGAGACGCGTCACGTGACGTGAGTGAGCAGACGACGCAAAGCCCGCAGCCATTTTCAACGAGCGCATAAATGCGAGATGAGCTTCCTCTCACCTTATCCCTGCTTTCTATCATTTTCCCCCCTGCCTCTTTGTCAGCCTTCACTCCATTACGTCACGCCACGTCTTACCTCGCGCATGTGTGCGTACGTGCTCACGTGAGGCGCGTGCATAGGTGTATTGATGGGAGTTAGAAAGGTCATAAAACACGAAGAACAGAGGGGCAAAAAAAAGGAGGAGGAGGGGAATGCGGAAAAACAGCGAGATGGAGAAAGAAAATAGGGTCATTTAACGCTTTTCCTCCTGCCCTCCTACGCCGCCTACACCGCGCCCCCTGCCGCCCGCAACTTAAAGCTGAGGTGCAAATCCCGTTCCATTTCAACAAATCGACGGCGGAAGCGACATCGTAATAGCGTAAAGCAAAACAGGGGAAAAAAGTAAAAAAATAAAAAAAAAGAAGATGGCGTTAACGGTATAATGACGTCATTTGCACATGGCGGAGAATGCTTTTCTTGATACCTATTTAGCTCCCTCTGGCGGTCGTTTTAACGGGGAGTTTGAGCCTCGGTACTCTAAGTTGTTATTTTTTAAGCGTCTGATTTTCCGCTTGAATCCTACGTACACACACACACTTTCTGTCTCTCTCTTTTACTTCCCGCTTTAACTACCACCTACTTTTCCCCCACACGCACTTTTATCCTACAGCTTATTTCCCAAACTCTTAAATAAACATTTTCATTTGTATTTGATCTAAATTCGATCGGGAGCCTAAAGTGAAGTCTGGAATGCCGCTGTCGCCGTGTTAACATAGAGAGACTTTGCAGTTGGCGGAGCGACGTACGATAGAAACGGATATAACATAATTTAACGGGCGCAATTGGTAGAATTTACTAGTATAATTATTATATTATAAGTAAATGTTTTGGAGTGTTTATATTATGGGCCAAGTGCTTAAAGTCGCTTTATTAGTTTATCACTTTGTTTCGCCGTCATAATATAAATATTGCTTCTTGTTTTCCAGTTGGCGAGTGGTTTCGGTTTAATTGCGAATGGTTAAGACTCGTTCATTTTTGCTAATTTCGTTAATTAACTGGGTTAGATAAAGTAACGCTTGTTTGGTTAGGTTAACTTCTGTTGTCTATTAAATCTAGGCATTATGTACAATGCACAGTTAACTTTTAAAATTACCGTAGTTTTATTATTTAATAACATTATTTACTTACAATCTCTTAAGGGTTAATTAATTTTTTATTTTTATAAACAAAAATTGAAAATGTTTCTTAGAATTTCATTAGAGTTTATTCAAATTTGAAGTTTTTTTTTCCGGTATATTGAATTTTTTGCTAATTTAATTAAAAGCATGATTTTTGTGTTTATAAAAAAATTGTGCCTTTCATTAGGTAATGTAATTTCAGCAATACAGAGTTTGCGCAAAACCTCTCGTTACCTTATATCTCTCGTTACCTAATGTATGTGATGCGCCATCGGCGTTTTAAAAAAATTTAAATTTTTAAACCAAAAGGTCAAAAGAACAAATTCATCTAAATGAGGTCAAAATGACATCACAGATATAAAGGAGTGCTATAAGGAGGTGCTGCGCAAACTCTCTATTGTTTTAGAAAACTTTAAAAATTAAACTGAAATTATTAGAAACTTTCTTTTTCACATGTTAATAGTACATGTACCGGAGTAAATTTATTTAAAATTTTACACAATTTAATTACCAACTATTTATCGTATAGTATTTAAAAGTTAATTTTTATTACAAATGTTCAAAAAATTGTAACATTGGCGTCTTTGATACCAGCTTTAAAATTAATTTTTTTAATGCATTTTACTTGAATATTTTTATTAGTGTTGCTGCATTAGATTTTTTATTTTTATCTTTAGTAAAGCCTTTCAGTTAAATATTTTAATCTAATTTCTGAGAGACTGAGAATTCATACAGTATCTATGTTTTTCTATTATTTAAAGTTGAGCCTAAGTTGAGGAAGGAGAAGTGGGATTAGCTAAACGTGTTCAGCAGCTGATGCATTGTGTTCACTTTCCCTTGTTAAAAGTCGCGCGACTTATGCATGTGGTTGCGGTTCTTTTTCACGTCTTCAAATTTTCATCCTTTTCTAATCGAATTTGACAACGTGTTTTGCGCTAACACATTATATTAATTAAATATTTAGTCGGCATTATAATTGCGCTCGGCGACAAATGTCAGCGTAATTTTGTATTAATTGAGTGTACACGATGCAAACACGAGTGTACGCGTGCGAGCTCGCCAACTGTTGCCAAGGCGTTTATTCCATTTTCACGTGTTATTCAATTTATTTAATTAGTTCATTAATAATTATTGCGACGTTAACCGATGGTTTAGTCGGTCAGCGTGGAATTAAACAACTAATTGATAAACAATTAGAGCAAATAATTTAAAAAGAGAAAAAAAAAGTACTTTATACGAGGATTGTAAAGTTTCGAGCGAAAACGATTAAAAGTTAATCACTTTAAATTTTAATTACATTACCTCGGTACCGATAGTTTAAATAACATCATTTAACGATCCGTTCATTTATTTTGTTGTAATGGTGCCACAATTTGAGAATTATTAACGATTTCATATTATTAAACCCAGCATTATATTTTAAATTTTTATTTTCTATTGTTGATAATTTAAATCGTATTGATAAACATAATTACGGTATAATATGTAAATTTCGAACGCTTTATTAACTTTTCAAATTTTAAGTTTTAATATCTTAATCGAGAACATGTAGTTTTGAATCGATCCTCTAGTTTTAGTTAGCTACTAGAGAATTTGCGTTTAAGCTTTTATGTTTAACTTCACTTTTTGCTTCATTTTGCATCGAGATAGCGCACCACTCCAATTTATAGAAATTTATGGGATCTTTCGCTTACAAGCGGTTGCAATTCATATGGTAATGCCTAGTTCTTTGGATGACTTTTCAGCGGGAACGTCTTGCTAAACTAACATTCAGCTGCAATTTAACGCTACGTTTAAGGCATGCTGAATTTGTAAGCTACAGCAGGTATTAAAATTTACCGCAAATCAGTACTCGAACTGAAAAGTCGTCCAGAGTATCAGGCATAAACCTCGAGTTTGCGCGAAGGTTGTATACGCAAATTGTTTCTTGTTAAGCGAATCAAAATGCAATGCACGCAACACAAAAAAATTTTTTTTTCGTATAATTTTACGTTTTCGATAGCGTCATTTGCGCAAATGTTAAGTGCGCGAGGGCTTTTGCGAAACGGAACCCTCAAACAAGTAATGGGGTTTTGCTGTATTCACCAAACAAATTCTGATGCTAGGCGCTAGTTGTTGGTTTCCCTTACTTAACTTTTAAAAGACATCTTTCTTTCAGCTTGTAATACGGATCATTAAAATTGCGCATATATATATATATTTTTTTCCCCGGCTAAAGAGAAACGTCATAAACATTTTAGTGTCCAACTTCTTCTTTTTCTCAGCCTCCTCTTTTCTCTATTTTAATCTGTTGATTTGTGGACTTGATCCATTGTGTCTCACCCTGACGGCGGCAATTAATAAAGCCATATTTTCCTTTTGACTTTAATGTAATAAAAAGGGTTGTGGATGGCGATGTAGCCGGCTGGGAGGGAGGGGTCGGCGTCACTTCCGGTCAACAGCGCTATTTCTCATGACCCATCAAATCCGGCAACAAATTAATATTAGATTCCTACCGCTAGCCCCGCCCACTTCTCTAACTATCTTGCCCTCTATCATCGTATACTCGCACCTTTCGGGGTGTTTTTTTTTTTTTTTCGGCATGGCGTATTATTATTAATGGTGCAACTAATTATTTGTGGCAACCTAAAAAGCGTGACAGGAGGCAGGGAGCGGGGTGTGAGGCAGTGAGGGCGGGAGTAAAAGGAGGGAGGAGGAGCTTAAAAGTGCTGGTAGCGTGTGGGGAAAAGTTGTTTACGACTGGTGCTGCTGTGGCGAGTAGGGATTAGACATATATCTTTATCCATCTTTCATCTGTGTCTTCAAAGATGTATAAATGTGTGGGAGTTAGTAGGGTAGCGAGGGGGAGAAAGAGAAAAGAAATGCCTTGAGCTGTGATTTGATCGATTTTTGGTGATTGCGATTCCTCTGATTTATTATTTCTCCCTCACTTCTACGTAATAAATAGCGAACACCCTTCGTCGGAATGGGTGTTGTGAGGTGGGTAGAAACGACGGAGACATTTATAGGATGACATTTTTCTTCAAAATTCAGTGTTTTTCCTTCGTCTTCCGTCATCGAATGCTACAACTATACAGATCGCTTTTTTAAAAAATCTCTTTCTAGTTGCGGTGGGTGGAGAATGGGTGAAGTATATAAAAATGTGGATTTTTCCTTCACTCTATTTGCTAGACCTTTTAATTCTTGGAATCCACGTCTAGATATATATATATATATTTTTTTTTTAAATAAATAGAAAAAGTCTCAAAAGATATATAGCTTCATTTATATATCAACTTAAACGAAATTTATTTTTTTATTTTTATTACATTTTGGAGTTTCAAATATCCGTTTGTTTTTAATGGCTAGCACACACACGAGGAGTGATGTACTTGAGTTGTTTATTGCATCGTATTTATTAACAAGAAAAATAGATATTTAAAAGTATTTTCGGTATGGTAAAATAAATAATCTCAATTGTTGTTTTTTTTTTCTTCTTGTTAGGACGTTTGGTTTGGAGAAGCAAACATTGAATACAATAAAAGTAAACTACAATAAATAGACGCCGTACATTTTTTTAGTGATTTAGTAAACAATGATTTATGAATTTATTAAACTAACTTGACCATGAAAAAAGATTCTTGGTTGTAATTTTAAAGTTCAATGATTTGGTTTTAACAGTCAGGGAATTGAAATAAAATGCAGTTGCTGCATTCCAGGCAACGAGAAATCAGACAAAAAACAATCAAATCAAAAATGCATTTAATTTTACTCGAATCGAGTTGTCATCTATCTTTGGGTGTTATAAATGAGTAGAAGAATAATTCTGTAATTTTACTCAAATTTTTTAAAAAGTGATATTTAACTAGGGTTAAGAGTGTCATTTAATCAGAAACGGCAAGTAGATTGATACTCAGTACCATTGAAATAAGTAAATATGCAGAGCGAAAACTAAAAGGGTCCATTATTTGTCTCATTAGCGCTCACAAGAGCTTCGGATGTCTAATTCATTTTCTTTTTTTACACACACAAACAAAACGCAAAATTATTAAATTTTATAATACTGTAGTTATCAAACTTTTCTGCTGGTTCAGATTCAGAATACTTGAACTTTCTTGTTTCATCTCACCTAACTTGAATATTAGGAAATATTAATTTTAACGACGGAACAAATTTGATTATTATACTGCATCAAACTTTTAATTATGAAGTCCATGCAGTATTCTTGATGGCATTCCAAATACTTTGTGATGTCATTGGAAAGGAAACTTAGAAACTGTCAAGTTGTTAAATAAAATTAAATGTGTAATTAATTTAATTTAAAAAAAAAATTAATTTAATTTAGTTTGACGTTATTTTCATAATTTTTGTTAGTTCATTTAACGATTATGAAATAAATTCGATGTAAGCACATTTTATTATTGTTAAGTGAATTACACAATTTTATTACTTACTTTGGTGCCTAACCTATTCTTATGCAAATTCGATGGAACTGCTGACTTACATTACACAAGTTCATTTTATTATTAATTTTGTTTGTTTTGGTTAAAACGCGTGTGTCAAACGCTCTTTATGTATGCATTGTGTTTGTTTAGATCAATAAATTGGATGCATCTAACCGTTATCTGTTTTGTTTACAGACGCCCCGGGGCAATCTCATCTTAGTTACACTCCAAAAGTGGTGGTCAAGCGAGAAAGTGTGTCGTTGCTATGCACCGTGGACGATCTGGGTCGACCTCCCGTCTCTCATTACAGGTGAGTTCCAAGGTGCTCTCTTTCATCTCCTAATACCGTACATGTTCTCCCGAAGCTCATCGATTAGGGTATGGGTGGGTGACGACATCAGCTTTTAATGATGAACGAACATTGCGATGCAGCTGATTATTAATAATGAAACGCAGATGGTTCTGCGCATGCCCGTAGATTTTACGGGAATGTTGATTTATATACATTTTATAGCTCAGAGAATTAAATAACCTACCGGTAGTTGCAATGTTGACCTTTACAAAAAATTATTGCTTTGGAAATTGAAAGTCATTTAATTTTCGTAGTGAAAAGTTTTGTGGAAATTGAGAAAGTAGTGCAAGTACTGTATTCAAAATGATTATAGGATTTTGTTTAATTCAAATTGAGTAAGACTAAATAAATACAGTAGACTCTTGTTCACTCTAATTAATAAAATCGCAATTTTCGATAAGTTCGGATCACCAATTAAGGCATTTTTTATAAGTGAAAATACCGTTTTAACGACTGACCGTGAGTAATGACTAGTGGGTAGCGACTTTTTAGCGATTAAATTATTCATAAGTAAATTAAAAGTAAAATTTGGAAAAAAAAAATTCTAAAAACGTATGGCAAAGCTTAAGTTAGAAAAAATATTGGAAAGATTTTTTTTGGGTGGGTTTTTTTTTCTGTCACATCCTTCCTGTTTTGGGTTACATCTAAGCTCGGATTAGCAAAAGTCTGTTGAATTTTTCTATTGATGTAAACAATATTAGGAAAACAATTAGGAATAAGTTAACAATTAAGCAAATCATATAAATAGTAAAATTAACACTGTTGCAAGAACTTAGAAAATAAAAGCGTTATAATTCGTAAATTAGACAAAATTAATATTAAATAATGAAGAAAATACGGATGCTAGTAGGGTAACAACCGGAATGATACAAAAAGAGAAATAAGCTTTAATAAAACAGTTCTAAAACTTTTTTTTGATAAATGCGTGGACTTAGAACAGAGCACCGATTTTTTATGAAGGTTTTTTAAGGATCGAGAGAACCAGATCATAAATTCGAATTTATTTTTTTTTAGTTCTTGCCGTTCGAATTTATTTTTCTTAGTTCTTGCCGTCATACTTGAAAAGCTGCCGAGGTTTGGAATGAAAAGAATCGAGCGATAAATTTCATCAAGCGAATTGCACCGAACGAGTATATAAAAAAACCCAACCATTGCGTTAACAAGAGATATAAAATATCAAATGTTATTGAAATTAAAGTTATGAGCTGTAGCAGTTAAAACGTTGACATCACGTGGAGGTTGTAATCGATGCAGAAATAAGTCACTAACGAGCGCTTCTTGCCGAGTGCGTTGAGACGACAATAATATTGGAACACACATTAGAACAAATTAAGTTTATGATAAATATACGATTAATATGTTAAATGGAAGTTTTTCACGTTTGAATAAAACGAGCAAATTATTCCACATATTATTGTTTCGTAGTTAATTCAAGTGGTTCCAATGTTTTTTGCGTTCATCTTGTGTAAATAGAAAATAGACGCTAAGCAGTAGCTTTTATTTAATCCGGCTGACGTCAGGGCGCACGAAAGAATTTACCGGAAGTAAACGCAATCTTATTAATTATTATAATTGAGCCGTCGACATGGGCCACACGCGGCGTTTAATGGGTGGGAACGAATTGTTTAGTCCTTGTTTAAAAGCGTGGTTGAAGGTGGCGAGGAGCGATCATTTACTACGGAATATAAATAATGTCTAAAGTTGGAATGAAAATTCAAAATGAGATGAGGAAGGGGGGAAGTCGTTTAAATTTTAATTCGGATATGAAGTCGCCAGATGGCGCAATTTTTTTAAAAAAAAAGAAAGTTGTCCAAATTTTTTTTCTTTTTCTTCCGATTTGGTTTACTTTTTCCCCCCGCCATTTTTTGTTTTATTTTTCTCTATTGAAATATTCATTCGGAGATTTCCCTTTTTTTTTTTTTCTTCTCTTTTTTTCTTTGTTTTTCTGTTTCATAAAACATGAAAGTTGATTGTTTTCTCTTTTCCACTCACTTTTATTGCCTTTATATCTATTTTAGATATATGTTCGTTTTCTGTTAAAAAGATGCTGGGGGAGTGAGGGATAGAATGGAGAGAGAGGAGAGGTAGAGGCGGGGAGAATAAGATGAAATCACATTAAGGTTTTAGAAGTGAAAATGGCAAAAATTTGATCTCGTAGCAACGGCAAACATGTAGTGCACGTGTAAGGTGAAGCGCGGGTGGTTGGGTGCTTTGAGTTACGTTTAATATCGTTTTATTAAGATTTATTCATTTGCATCGATTTTTTTTTTCTTTTTCGTTCTTTCTTTCTCGTTTTCAATTCTGCCACCACTCTCGCTGCCAACTCTCGCGTTCGCTTAGCTGGAGAAGTGATGTGAAAAGGAAAAAGGCGAGAGATTGGGGGTGTTGCAGGCGAACTTTCTCTTCTTTATTATTATTATTATTATATATATTTTTTTTACTTTTTTTTCTTTTTACATAAATAACTTGAAAATATTGTTGAAGATGTGTGGGCTAATCATTTTAGTCAATTTTAATGTCTGCTTTGCACTTCTCTTCAAATTCAAAATATTAGATAAGTGCTTTGTAGGAGGGGGTAAGGGCGGTGCAGCAAGGGTTGGGGTGAAACGAGGGAGCGATGAAAATTTTTACTTCTACAGTTGGAAAGAAAATCTGATTAAGACGGAATTTTATTAAAGGATTTCTTTTATACATTATATTTAATAATAAGAGGAGAGGGGGGGGGGAGAAGGGAATGAGTTTCTTTCAATATTGTGTGCATTAAGAGCTAATTCGCAGAATTTTTGTATTTTTTGAGACGTTTTTATGGGTATAAAAAAAAGTGAAAACTCATTTATTTATTTTTTTTAATAAAAAAGTGAATACGGTCTACGGTAGTAGTACCACTTATCTTTCATTTACAGCCAACTTCAAAAACGAATAATTTAAAACTAGTACTTTGAATTATCGGGATTTCATTGTCTTATATTTAGAATGCACAAATTAGGTTTTATACTCTGGTCATGTAGGAGAATTGAAATTTAAAAAAAATACATGGTGTGACGTAAAAATAATGAAAACTTTTGTTGTAATGAAACTTTGGTTTTATTATAAAGATCCAAATCAACGCTAGCCAATTATAAATATTGGTTATTGTGAATTATTTAATTACAGTATGTATTCTCACTGATTTATTTTTCAAATTCGTTGGTGCATGGGATGTGGAATAGTTAACTTTTATTTGAATTTATTAAATATTACAGGCATTTACGTTATTAATTTTTAATATTCAATGCCCTGCATTATAACATTATTTTTTATTTCTTGGATTGGCAGACAAAAATAATTTTCAGGGGTTATTGTACTACGTTCGCTTCAAAGTACAATAAACAGAACATTTTGCTCAAAATTATTAACATCAAATCTATTGCAA
>JAQGAY010002109.1:0-11634 GCA_034698085.1 Polydesmus angustus
TGCGTGAGAATGTGAAATATGTTGTTGTTACGTAACGCAACTCGCTTTCGTTTTCGTCGTCTGCTCTTCACTGCTTTCGTTTCGTGTGGGGGGACCAAACAGCTGATCATGCATTTTATCGTTCGCTAAATAATGTTTAAAGAGAAACGAAAGAGTGTTTATTAAAAGAGTGTTTTTGATACCATTTGACATTTGGAAATTTATTTTTTGTGGAGTTTAGTGGTCGTTTTTAGGCGCAGTTTAGAGTGATGTTTATGCATTTTAGTGAGTGTATTTTGCTTTTTTTTCAAGAGAGTATTTTTGAATTGCGGTTAGTGTTCTCGCATTCTACTGTGTTTTTATGCGTTTACGAGAGTTAATTTGGCTTTTTAGTGAATGTTACTCGCAGTTCAGTGAGTGTATTTTTATTTTTTTTTTGGAGTATTTTTGATTTTTGGATAGTATTTCATTCAATTTAGTGAGTGTACTTAACATTTTAGTGCGTATTTTTACATTTCAGTGCATACAGTATTTATTTTCTATTTTAGTGCGTATTTTTTTGCATTTTAGTGCATAATTTTTTTTGTGTTTTAGTGCATTTTTTTTTTTTTTTTGCATTTTAGTGAGTGTTACTTGAAATTTATAGTGTGCATTTTGCTTTTTTGGGAGTATTTTTGACTTTTGAATAATATTTTATGCAATTTAGCGAGCGTGCTAGCGAGTGTTAGTGTGTATTATTGTTTTTAAAGTGCATATTTTTTTGCATTTTAGCGAGTGTTACTTAAGTATTTTTGTTGTTTGGAGAGTATTTTGTATGTAAGGGCGTGTTATTTAAGCAGTTTAGCTTAAGCATATTGCAATTTAGTGAGTGCATTTCATAATTTAGACAGTGCTTTTAGATAATGATGATTTTTTAGTGGTCATTTTGCTTTTTACGGAGTGTTACATTTATTTTAGAGCTCGCATTTTGTTTTTTTATTGAATATTTTTGCCGGTTCAAATAGATTTTATGCAATTTATTGAGTGTATTTGAGTACATTTTAGTGCGTATTTTCTGCATTTTAGTGCGCGTTCTTTCGAATTTTTGTGAATATTAGTTGAATTTTCGACCGTGCATTGCTTTTTAGATAGTATTTGTGACTTTTGGATAGTAATTTTTTGCATTTAAGAGAGTACTGTAAATTTTACCTTTTAGCGAGTGTTTTTTTAGCAGTTTAGGTCGTTCATTTTACAATTTAGTGAGTGTATTTTTTGCTTTATAGTGTCTCTATTTAGCGTCTCCAAAGTTTGTACTTTCGGTATCTAATGTATTCATTCTTGATATTGCAATTCCCACTAAAAGAGGGGTTTTGAGCAAACGAGATTAAAATTTCCAAACAAAAACGAGATATTTTCCGATGTGACTACTTTTGCTACCAACCTCCTCCCAGCAACTTCTACGCAATTTATACGCTGTACTCGTGAACCGAGTGCTTTCAAAAGTGGCTACATCCAAAAATAATAGTTTTTTTTAGATACCGGTACAGTATTTATTCTTCGATCATTTTGTTTTGGTTTATTTTTGGTTGCGCAATGGAAGAGAAAGGAAACAGCTGATGCACTTCCGGTGTGGAAGAGTGATTTAAAGAGCGTGTAAATCTTGTTTTGTTTTTGTTTTAGTAAATAAAAAAGTGTTTGATTTGCCAACTATTTTTTTTTTTTTTAAAGTTTTTGTTCAAACAAAATGATTGTCGCAAACACTTTGAATAATTTTTATGTCATTGTTTTTAATGAGTTTCGATGTAAGTTAACGAATTTCGTTTTAGTACCGTATTTATTTTAAAGAATTAGGAAAAAGTGGGTCAGATTTTCCGCTTTAACCAATTTACCCCGAAAAATGAGGCTTTTTTTTAAGTACAGTAAGCGATAATTTCATTTAACTTAAAAACAATTATTGTCAAAAAAAGGAAGTTAAGAAAGTCATTTCCGGTGATTCATTTAAGGATTAAAAATAGAAAGCGAAAATTTAATTTTATTTCCCCTCATTTTAATTATTTAATTTTGAATACATTACATTTTTTTAAGTGAACGATTTTTGGATCTTTTTGCACGGTTTTTTTGTTAACGATATATTTTTTGATCGATTTTTCTTAACTAACTTTTTCTTAATGATTTAGTTGACTTTCTGGGAACAATTTCTTGATTTTTTTATGAACGATTTTGTTGACTTTTTTGAAAGGTTTTGGTATTCTGTGGTGAACGATTGTGTTGATTTGTTTGAATGGTTTTTTCTGATTTTTTGACTGATTTTCATAACTTGTTTGAACAATTTTGTTGACTCTATGTGAACGATTTCTTGTTTTTTTTTGAACGATTTTAATGACTTTTTTGAACGATTTTGCTAATTTTTTCGAACGGTTTCGATGTGTATTTTTTTTTTTTTTTGGTACGATTTCGTTGATTGTTTGTGAACGATTTTGGTGTGCGTTCGAAATAATACCGTACATGTATTAAGATTTGATTTTAATCACTTGCTGTTCGAATAGTTAGTGTGCACTTCGCCTATGCTATCTCATCTACCAAAGTGCATACTAAATTTTCGAACATCCTATCTTTTAAAATAATACAGCATTTATTTTTTTCGTTATACTGAAACTTAATAATTTTAGCATAAATATTGCTTAAGCTTCCCAAGGATTTATCGTTATAACGAAACACTAATAATTGATGAAGCAACGTTCTCATTAAAAAACGTTACGTAATATTTTCGACTAATGTATTTCGACTAATGTAAAGAGGTTTTCCTTTAATTTTAAAGACTTTTTCATTAAATGTTATTTTCGTATACAGTAATACCCCGCGATAACGGACACTCATTTAATGGCGTTTTTCACTTAACGGCTCCAAATTGCGCCGTTATTGCGGAGTTGTTAAAGGAGGTTTTCCTAATAACGAGCGTCCACCTTAAAGAGGTGGCGATTGAGGTGTCCGCGTTGCGCAGGTGTCCGCCGTGGAGAGGTGTCGAGTGTTTCCGTTGCTTAATCGTTGTTTACAACTTTAGTCGTTGACTTTGAACTTTTGAGCTGCTTAATATTCATCGTCAGGCGCTATAGTAGGGCTACGGTAGAGGTCACGTGACAAGAACGAGCAGAGGGGCTGAGCTTAAGCTTAAGGGAAGTCATAGGGGGTTTCATAAGGGAATCATAAGGGGTCGGGCGGGGAGGCCAACGACACTCGAGACGAGAAGGAGAGGAGGAGGCGTGACGTCAGGTGTGATGACGCGGTGGCAGACGCAACAGGGAGAGCGCAGACGAGTACAAACTTGTTTGCTTACAGTAAATACTAATCTCCATCAAGCTCAGTATCAACTTATTTTTAATGAGTATAAACTTGTGCATTTTTAAATTACGGTAAGAATTTATTTCTATGGTGTAACAATTAATTTATTGAGTAAAAACTTTTTTTTATTGAGTAAAAATTTTTTTTGAGTAAAAACTTTTTTATTGAGTAAAAACTTTTTTAATGAGTAAAAACTTTTTTATTGAGTACATGTACTGGTAAAAACTTTTATTTAGTACCGGTAAAAACCTTTATTGAGTAAAACCTTTTTTTATTGAGTAAAAACCTTTTATTTGAGTATAAACTTTTATATACGATATATACTGTATGAAGTATAAACTTCTTTTTGTGAAGAATAAACTTCTTTTATTATTGAGAGTAATTTTTTATGGATACAGTGTATTAAAATTTTTTTTTAACATTAACTTAATTCTATGAGTTAAAACTTATCTACCCGGTATAAAGTATAAACTTCATTATTTTTTTTTTAAGTAATAAAAAATTTCAATGAGTAGAAATTTATTCCTTACTAGACGTTTGTTGTATGAAGTATGAACTAATTTTTCTAGATTTCAGGCATAATTATTTATAAGTAAAAACTAATTTTCATACAATGCAGTAAGCATGTACTTTTTTTATTAAGTAAAAACTTATGACTTAAGTCACATTGTATTTACTGTATGTTTAACGCCTTAAACGACTACACACAATTTTGTTAAACTATTTATATTGAATATAATCATAAACTTACACAATTGAAAAAAATTCAAAAATTATTTCATTGAGTAAAAACTTTTTAGTGAGTAGAAACTATTTTATTGGGTATATACCGGTACTGTATTTTTTTTTATTTACGAAGTATAAACTTATTTTAGAAAGTAAACACTTAAGTTTGATAGAGTATAAAATTTATTTGCATGAAGTATAAAATTGATTTTATTGAAGTATAAACTTTTTTATTTACAAAGTATAAACTTACTTTAGAAAATAAACACTTATTTTAGGAAGTAAACCCTTATTTTAGGAAGTAAACCCTTATTTTAGGAAGTAAACACTTATTTTAGGAAGTAAACACTTATTTTAGGAAGTAAACACTTAAGTTTGAAAGAGTATAAACTTTATTTGCATGAAGTATAAAATTGATTTTATTGAAATATAAACATCTTTAGTCATTAACAGTAGGTTTTTACAGTAGTTGACTGCGGTTATTTCAAAGGAGTAAATGCTAATTTTGCTGTAAGTAAAAACTAATTGGGCTTTTGCCACCGTCTGTGCTGACGTCATGTGGGGTGGGTGGGGTGATCCCGTTTCGCCCGGATGAAAACAATGGGAAGAGAATGAGTGAGGGAGGGAGTGAGTGAGAGAGAGAGAGAGAGACGTGTTATTCCATTCAATTTTCTTCATTAATTGAATTAACATTGTTTCTGCGATTGGAATGTGATTTGAGCCGCGTTTACATCGACGCATTTAATTGCCGCAATTAATTATTGTTGTTGCGCTTTTAATTAATGATTATTATTTTAAAAGCGCTCGTTGCATGCACTAAAAACTACTCTAATTACTAATAATATTATTAAATACTACGCGGTGTTCGGAAAATTGAGGTGCACTGAGGCTATGGCAACGCCTGTTAGAGGTGCACATTAATTTTCTGAACATGGTTTGAGCTGGCTGGTTTGAGTGCTAAAAATGCAATTTAAGGCGCTAAAACATCATATTCAAGCACTAATAAGGCATTATAGGCTCCTAAGAAGCTTATGTACGCACTAAAAATGCATTGCTAGGCACTAAAATTATGTCACTAATACGATATTCAGGTTGCAAACAAATGTACATTTTATTGCATTAAAAAGAAATTTCGAGCACTAAAGTCTTTAAAGCACTCTGTAAATAAAGATAGCACTAATATTGCAGGATCAAGTTCTCAACTTGATGTTTCAAGTGTTGACAATGAGATTTTAAGCTCTAATTTCACGTACTAAAATTGCAGTTGTAAGCACTAAAAATGATACTGTGTTTACTTTTGGGTATTTAAATCAATGATTCAACCACTAAATTTAATGTTTTAGCATGGTAATCGATTTTTCCAGCACTAAAAACGATGTTTTAACCACTAAAATTGATGTTTCAAGTATTAGATAAGTTATTTCAAACATGTTAAATGATGTTTTTGGCACTAAAATCGATTTTTAAATTCTTAGAATTAATATTTCAAGCACTAAAATCGATCGTTTCAATTGCTAAAGGCGTCTACATGATGTGTCAAACACTGTTGTTTTGAACACTAAAATCGATTTCTCAAGCGCTAAAATTAAATATCCAAAAATAAGTAACAGTTACTGTTTATACTTCATACAATATTGTACATAAAAGTTTATACTCAAATTATTAATTACTAAAATCGATGTTTCAAGTACTAAAATCGATGTTTCAGGCACTAAACTCGATATTTTAAGTGCTAGAAAAGTGACTTTAAAAATTATAAATTTTTTTTTATTCACTAAAATAGATGTTTCAACCACTAAACTCGATATTTTAAGTGCTAGAAAAGTGACTTTAAAAATTATAAATTTTTTTTAGGCACTAAAATAGATGTTTCAACCACTAAAATTAATTTTCTCAAACGCGATTCAAACATGTTTTTTTTTATCCTATTGAAACGCGAAGTTTAATAAAAGCGCCGTTTCACAGTTCACTAAAAACACGGAGGTTTTGCGTTGTTAAGTGAGGGAATGAGAGGTGGTTTAGTGCGGCTGAGGTGGCAGTGGGTGGTGACGTAGAGTGGGTGGTGGGTGGCGAAAGTGTTAATTAAAAGGCTGCGTTTAATTGTTGCTGGTAAATGAGTTTGAGCGAGGCAACAACAGGTGGCGCTGTCTGCCTGCGGTATGAGGAAGTCACTTCTCACCTACACTACCTCCTATACCTTGCTCTTTAACTTTACAAACGCCCCTCGCTTCAATAGCGTCACTTCCGGCAACCCTTTTATGCACTAATGTCGCGTTTAATTACTTTTGATTAGCTCGATTGATCGATCGATCGATTGAGGTTGGTTTCCATAGCAACCGCGTCAACACGCGTCACCCCCGTGCATGGTCGCCCCACGCGATAGCCATCACAATTGGTTCATTAGCCAAGGTCACGGTCATCGCATTCCTTCCCTCACTTCCCGGGGGACATTCGAGATGGGTGAGGTGGGCGAGGGACGGCCGAAATTATATAGGGTGTTCGTTGGATGACGATAGTTTTGAAACATGAATAAATCAGTCGAATTTTAATGAAAATGCATTTTTTTTTAAATTTACATCAATTAACACTTCTCATTTAATAATAAAAAACTAATTTAGGAATATAACCTCTACAACAGAGTCGGCACGCGTAAACGCGCTCACTTTGACGGCTAAAGCTTTTGCGGACTTCCAGCCTGCTCCTGCCGACTGCATCTCGGCACGTGCCGGCATCTACCATATAGGATTAATGCAAATTTCCTTGGGCGCATTAATACGTGCCGACTCAGTTGTAGAGGTCATATTCTAAGAATTGTTTTTTATTATTAAATGAGAGGTGTCAATTAATATAAATTTTAAAAAAAATAATTAATTTTCATTAAAATTCGACTGATTTATTCATGTTTCAAAACTAGCGTCATCCAACGAACACCCTATACATGGGGTGTTCGGAAAGTCAACGTGCACTCGAGCTACGGTTCTCTCAGTGAAGCGCACATCGAATTTCTGAACATTCGATTATTATGCAAATTTTTTCTCATTTAAATGGACGTGATATGTGTCGTCACTTCCGGTGTGATGGAGGGTGGGGTGTGGTGGGGAGGAAAGGGTGGGGTGTGTTGACATCGACCGATCAACCTCAACCGACAATCGATCGACCTGTTTACCCAAATTCCACAACTTAACTTCGTTTAAATCACTTTGAAAATTGTAAATTAATTTTTATTTTTTTTTCTCGGTCGAATTTTTTTTGTTGAATTAAAATTTTTAAAAAAGTGGTCGAACGCATTAATTGACCAGTTTTAAAAGGTCAGCGCTGGTCAACAATAACATCGAAAGAAAAACAGTCCCATGTTGTATTGATCGTCACTTGAAATAATTACCCGACGATTCTAACGCTTTTTCTATGAGGAAATGTCAGGAATTTGTTGGTTTGTTGTTTTAATGGGAAATATTGTTGCAATGTTGGTAACACTAAGAAACAAATTGATTTTTTTAAAAACATGTTACTACTTTAAATGTTGATAGATTTGAGAAACATTGGAGTAACTTTAGTATTATTTGGCTAGAAACATTGTTCCAGTGATTTCAGCTAATTTTTGACTCGTTTAACGGCGTTTGAAACATGTTTCGGCTTTTATTTGTTGAGTTTATTGTGACATATTATAACGTGCAACAAATGTTTCCGAATTTGGAAATATTTTTGCCCGCAAAATTACACATTGTTTTCCGTAACATTCCGTTTTTGTTTCATTATGTTTCAATCATATTTTGTGTCGATTTCCGAGTTTATTGTTACTCAAGAAACAATTCTTAGAAGATTGGTTTGAAACATGTTTTTAATTTGTTTCCGTATTCAGAACCGATAAACATTCTTAAAACTTTTATACAAATGTTTCTGTGTATGTTTCAGAGAGTTTGAAACATTATTTTAATAATTTTAACAAATGTTTTTGAAACACTCTCTTAATTGGTTTTGTTTCGCGATATTTTGCACCTTCAAATGTTTCCAGCGTTTCAAACATTATTTCGTGTTCCTCTTTCTTTGAAACATTTCTGAAAGTTGCTGCCGGTATTTATTTGAAATATAATCAATTTCTTCCGTAATTTGTTTGAAACATGTTTTGTATTTGTTTTCCTGTTTACATCCGATAAGCAATGTTTCTGGAGTTGGAAACATTTTCTAATTCATTTTGTTTCACGATGTTCGAAACATATTTTTGCGTTTTGTTTCTTAGTTTTTAATGATTATTGACAAAATGTTTCTGTAAACTTCCTTTACAATTTTTCACGTTACTTAAACTAGAAACATGTTTTTCACTTTTGAAAGACTTGTTTCAAGTTGTTTAATTGAGTGTTTCTGTGTTCGAAACATTTGCTATAAGTTAGATAAATAGCATGTGCAACTTTGTTTACTAAATGTTTCGGAATGTTTCTTATCATTAGCAACCTTTTAGCAATCAATTAAACGATGTTCCCCGTTTATTTTTGTTCGTTGGAAACATTTGTTGTCATTCGGCAGAGGAACATAAACGATGAAACGCCTCTCATGTGGTGTTTGTCATTGGCCTCTTTGTTTCTCCTCCGCCATCCTAGGTGGCGCTGCGGTTGGAGGTCGCCACACTAACCCACATCAGCCATGTCACCCCTCGTGGGGAGAGGGAAGGGGTGTCACATAGGATGACATATGAGGGTAAAGTGACGAAATTAATAATAAAAGAAGAATTCGAGAAATGTTCCTCTTAAATCTCCAAATGAGAAATGACTTTGATAAGTGGAATGTTTTTTTTTAAAGGTTTTTTTGGGTAATTTGTTTAAGAGGTAAATTTGAATACGAGGAATGCGCATTTAAAAGGGAAATTGTTCTTTTTTTTAAGGAATTTGTTTAAGAACTCCAAGAAAAAAAGCAATGTTATTAAGAGGTTTTTTATGTAGGGTAATTTAATAATAATAATAAAAAAATTTATTATGTAGATGAATAAAAAAAAAACTATAAATAAATAAAAGGGGAATATATTTTTTTTTTAAAAAAAAGATGTCATTTTTTAAGAGGAATTTATAAGGTTATTTTTATGAGAAGATTTTTTTTAAAAAAGATATTTTAAATAATTATTTAAAACAAACTATAAAAAAAATAATAATGAGTTTTATAATGTTTTAGGGATGGAAGTATAAGGGGAGGAAATTGGTTTATGTAATTAAGAGTGGTTTCCTGTTACAATAGAAAACATGCAAAAAAAATGTTTTCTATTTTAATGTTCACTTATACAATACACCTTATTATTATTTAATAAGAGAAAGTTTTAAAAGTTAAATTTAAAAAAAAAAATTTGTATGGGAAAAAAATTAACAAACTTATAAGGGGTAGGTTTCAATTTATAAGTGATGACATTAAGTGCTAATTAACATTTTTTTAATTAAGCAAAATTTATTCAAATGATTGTAATATGCGATAAATGTTTTGTGTGCTTCCTCCCACTTATAGAGGTAAAAAAAAAATCATACCTTTCCTACTTATATAGGTAAAATAGGTTACTATTATCTCTTAACATACCTTAGGTAACGTATAGGTGAAATAACAGAATAAGTGTCACTTATGAGGTGAAATTTTTTATTCATTTTCACTTATAGCGGTAAAATTATTTATACATTTCCACTTATAGAGGTAAAAAATATTATACATTTCTACTTACAGAGGTAAAAAAATTTATATATTTTCACTTACAGAGGTAAAACAGTATAAACTTCCCACTCATAGATATTAAAAGTTTTTACTTCCCACTTTTAGAGGTAAAATATTTGTTACCTTTTACTTTTGGAAAAAAAAAAGCACATACGGTATTTCTCACTTATAGAGGTGAAGTAGTTATCACTTGTAAGGATGAATTAATGTGCGATTAATACTTATAGTGTTAGACAGCAGAAGAAAAGCAGTCCCATTTATTGCGGTAGCTCAATCCCAGTTATAGAGGTTTTGTGATGGAAAGAGAATTCCTGTGCAATTTAGTGCAGTCATTGAAAAAGTAGTTTTTAATTCTTAACCTCGCCGGGGTTAAAGCAGTGTTAAGAGGGCTATGTGGGCGTGTTGAGGCTGGTGGCGCCCCCAGCGGAGGAATCTCATCAATATTAATAGAAATGTAAATGTAAATGAGGTGAACTTTATTGTTTGTGCGAGTGTAATAAACATGTCCGCGAGTGACAGCTGACATGTGACGGATGACAAATTAGTTAACGGTGACTAGTTAACCGGCTTTATTTATTAAGCGCGTTTTACAATTCAAATCTAAAAGAGAGGAATTTTTGTTTTTTTTTATAAGAAGGAGATTTAACGTGGAAGTCAATGGGAGAGACAGAAAGAAAGTTAGGGAGAGAGAGAAGGGGTAATTTGGGTCACTCACCTTCTTTCCCTTTAACCTTTCACCTCTTAATTGTCGTCTGCTCACTCATCCCTCTCCTACATTTAACCCTTCTGATAAAGAGATTGTAAAAAAAAAATAGAAAGTGAAAGTCGTTTTACTAAATCTGGCTTAAGGAATTTTAATCTTGTTTTATGAATTTTACTTTTTGTTTAAGGAATTTTAAGTTTAAGGTTTGACTAAATTTAAATTTAGTTTTGAAAAATTTAAAATTTGTTTAAAAAAATGTTCAAAATCGATTACCGGTAGGGAATTTTAAATCATGTTTAAGAAAATTTAAAACTTACTTTAAGAGTTTTAAATCTTGCTTAAGGAAATTTTAAATCTCATTTGAGGAAATTTAATCGTGTTTGATTATATGTAAATCTGGTTTAAGGAAATTCTACATCATGTTTAAGAAAACTTCAAACTTGTTTTAAGATTTTCAAATTTTTTTTAAGGAATTTTAAATCTTGTTTAAGGAATTTTAAAAGTTGTTTGACGAAATTTAAAACTGGTTTAGTGAAATTGAAATCTTGTTTAAAGAATTTTAAATCTCGTTTAAAGGATTTTTATTCTCGTTTAAGGAAGTTTAAAACTTGTTTAAGCAATTTTAAATCTGGTTTAAAGAATTTTAAATTTCAACTTTAATCGTATTTAAGGAAATTTGAATAAGGAACCAGTTTAAGATTATTTAATCTCGTTTAAGAAACTTTTATCTTGTTTGTCTTGATGAAATTTAACCTCATTAATATATAAAAAAAATAAAAAGTCTTCGTTTGAGAAAAAGTCAATCGAAGCGAGTTAGCTTAATCTAGATTGAGAAATCCCGTTGATCTAGTTTCATTAAACCGCTTTCAAGTTTGTTATTAAATCTTTCATACAATTATAATAATTAACGTAGAAATTTTTATTATTTATTTCAGGTGGTCAATTGAGATGAAGATGGCGGAAGTTGCCGCCGCGGCTGTTCCTGAAGCCGGAAGTGACGGATTCGTGACAGTGGTAGAAGTGAGCAACAACAACAATAGCAACGGTACTCTGGAGCTGGAGGACGAAGAGGAGCCGGAAGAGGGCGTGTCTTTCGTGACGGTGGTGGAGGTGGACACTGCGCAGGCCAAGTGCGAGGAAGTGCTGTCCGAGGACGGCGTGCTCACGCGCAGACAGGAAGTGGTCATGTACCGTCTGCCCTGCGAGCGGCTGGGCATGGGGCTCAA
>JAQGAY010002110.1:0-11633 GCA_034698085.1 Polydesmus angustus
GGGGGATAAGGGGGATATGGGGGATAGGGGGAGAGGGTGTAAGAGTAGGGAAGGTGGGATACTGTATGTGAAAAGTTGTTCGAGTGGAAAAAATTAATGTTCATAAAGTCAACCAAAGTTTTGATTTTTTTCCTCTCTCTGCTAAGATGACTTTAATTAATGGCCTTTACCCGAAAACACTCTCTCTCTCTCTCCCACTCTCTCTCACTCTTTTTCTAATCAAATTAATTCCAACCCCCACTCCGACTCTCCCTATCCCTATCCCTCCCTCCCTCTTACGCTCCCTCGATTTATACTCACGACTTCCGTTCGCGTTTAACTCTCGTTTTGCATCACGCGCTTTCGCCAATGACGTCACTTTAATTAATTATTTTTCCGCCCTCCTACCCCTAGTCTTCACCCATCCCCTGCTACAGTGTTACCCCTCCCTTTAGCTAATAAGTTGTGAAAGCTATCCACCAATTCAAAACGGAAGAAAAATCGAAACTGTCATCGAAAATTATTAATTAATAAAATTAAGTGTGACGCGAACACCGATGACGTCTGCTCTGACAAGGAAATATTCGATATAACGAAAAAAAATTAAATTTTTTTTTTATTATTATTTATTTAAGGATGTGTATTTGTGAGTTGTCATAAAAGATGATACGGTTGACACATAACGCAGCTTTTGTTTTACGTTTTTTATTGCAAAACACTTTATAAAAATAACTAATGAATTTCAACAATAGATTTTTCTCGAAAATTATTATAATAATTACGAGTTGTAAGCGAAGATCGTTTTTGGGCGACTTAATTATTATTATCGAGGTTCAAACTATTATTAAAGGTGCGACAATCACTACTACCGCAGCACTCATTCACGTGTCAAGCGTCATTCGATTGACGTCATGCGAATGATAATTCATTTTCAAACGCTAATTTTTGCAATAATTATTATTAAAATATTCTATTTACAATTTGTGTAGTACAGTAGTGGCATTGATAATAAATGCAATTACTTAAATTCTAAATTCGAATTTAACATTAAAGCCGTAGAGACGTAACATTACGTCGTGTCCCTTCTGTTTCGACCTTGAGTCCAGTCCAAAAGTCCAAGGAGAGAGCAGCAAAGATGGCGGTGGAAGTGCGTGTGACCTATCTCTGGCTTTTTCTCGTTGGCTACACTTCTTAATATTCACGTATCAAACGGTGCTGTACATTTTTATAATAGGAAATATGGATTATAATGTGTTAAAAAGAATGGAAATGCGACCTATGAGTGTGAACCAGGAGAAAGTACTTGGCTGCATGGTCACTCAAATGCGTTCTCCCGGCCAAATGACCGCTCAAACCACGAGGTAACGTCCTATATCGTTTCAATGTTTACCTTAAAAACTTTTTAATAATATTTAAACTGGATTTCTTCTTTTCTATTACGTTGAAATTAAACGCTTTTAAACGTGGTTTGAATGTGTGTGCGTGAGAATCGCCGAGAAGTGTATGGAATTCACCTTCGTGACGTCACCGAAGAAAAGATTTCATTGGTTTCACGGCGACAGTAGGTTTTGGCAACCAAATAAGTTCAATATAAAAATCGGTGATTTTACATCCGGTTTAAAAAGCAAAATTATTATTATGAACTGTACTTGCGAGGCGAAGGATTTGTTTACGATCGTCCTGAGCCTTAAAAAAATTCGGATGTTGATAATAATAAAGTGCCGAGCTTGAGAAACGCAAAAAGGTTTGGTAAAAAAAGAACAAATTAAGCCCATTTTTGGATAAAAAAAAAAAAAATTTAGCTGATTTTTTAATAAAAAAAAAAAAATCATCATAATTAGCCGATTTTTTGGTAAAAATAAAAGAACAAATTTAGCCCATTTTAAGGTAAAATATAAAAAATTTAACCCATTATTTGGTGAAAATAAAAGATCAAATTTAGCCCATTTTTGGATAAAGAAATAAAAAACTTAGCCGATTTTTTAGTAAAAAAAAACCCATCAAATTAAGCCGTTTTTTGGTAAAAATAAAAGAACAAATTTATCCCACTTTTGGATTAAAAAAAAAATAAAAAATTTAGCCGATTTTTTAGTACAAAGAATAAATTTTGTCTATTTTTTGGTTAATAAAAGAACAAATTCAGCCCATTTTTAAGCTAACAACTTGTTTCAATTTTGGCTAAGCCATTGCACCCCTAAACAAACAAAATAAAAAAACAGGGTTCTAAAGTGTGATTCTACAAAATCAAATCGGTCACCGATCAGGTCAAAATAACAGTGGATCAAATTTTAAGTTTAAAAAAATCAGTGCGCAGTGGTTAACGGAAGTATTCCAAATTATAATAATAAGTATATTTCTACAGATAAAAAAGAATGTTAGTACAACCAAATTTTTATCTTTTTTTCCTTTTTTTTTTCTTCATTTTATTCTTTTCCATCTCCATCATTCTGATTTTTTTTTTGTCCCATCACCACACTCCTTTTCCTCCTTTTTTTTTTTTTTGTCTCTCATCTTTCCCCATTAGACGCATTTAAATGCGCAGAACGTGGCGCAGATCGTAAAATTGAGGTCGTATGGACTTTTTTTTTATTTATTTATTTTTTTTTGTACCTAAACGTTTACCCCATTGGTTGTTTTTGCAAAAAACGATGGAATTTAGTCTAATGGCTGATGTGGATATATAGGTGTAGGTGGGGGGGGATGTTTTTAGGTGGCGCGTGCGTGCGCATGCGTAGTGAATGGGTTTTCCGATGGATAATGCGTTTAAGTCCTTTAAGCTCCATTAGATCCCTCATCCGTTTTGATACGCCGAAAAAACCGCTCTCATTAGCATATAAACCTACACGTGTGTAAAACGTCTCCCGCGCTTTTTTTTTTTTTTTTCGTGGGTGATGGTGGGGTGTGGTTGGGGTGGTGTCTGCGCAGGCGGAAGTGGTGTGGGAAACGAATGGAAACACCTTTTTTTTTATTTACGGTTTTTTTAAATGTATTTATTTATGTTAATAAAATATTAACGAGCGGAGAAATTTTGTAATTCAAGTTTTTTTTTTTCGCTCTCTTTCTCCCTCTTTAAGCCGAACGGAATTCGTAATTGGAAAAGGTTGGTTGAGAGTGAGGATTATTCCGATGGCTCGATATTATTTAACAAATTTTATTATTTTAATCGATTTTTTAAAAAGTAAATAATTTTGAATTTATTTTGTATGTTTACAGGTTTTTACGACAAGATTTTAGGGAAGCGTTAATGAGAGCGGAACATGATTTTATTGAACTATGAACGAGATTGTATTGACTTATGAACTATTATGTCTAGGATTTGTAAACAAAATGCAGTTGATTTATTAACGAAATTTTTCTGATTATTTTTTTTAACGAAGTTTTTCGGATTTTTCTGATTTTTTAGCGAAATTTTTCGGATTTTTAAACGAGAGTTTTCTAATATTTTGAACGAGATTTTTTTATTTTTGAACGAGATTTTTCTTATTTTTGAACGAGGATTTTCTCATTTTTGAACGAGGATTTTCTCATTTTTGAACGAAATTTTTCTTAATTTTGAACGAAATTTTTCTGATTTATGAACTAGATTTTGTTTATCTATGAGCGAGATTTTGCTGATATATGAACGAGATTCTACTGATCTATGAACGGGATTCTACTGATCTATGAACGGGATTCTATTGATCTAAGAACGATATTTTTTAAAATTTATATTTGTGTTTTGAGAACGAGATTTTACTGATCTATGAACGAAATTTTTTGACCTATGAACGAGATTTGGCTGATCTAGGAACTAGATTCTACTGATCTATGAACGAGATTATTTTAACTTATACAGTATTTGTGATTTAAAAACGAGGTTTTACTGATATGTGAACGAAATTTTATTGATCTATGAAAGAGATTCTACTGATCCATGAACGATATTTTTCTAACTTATATTACGTGATTTAAGAACGAGATTTTGTTGATGGTAAACGAGTTTTTTACTGATCTGTGAATAATGTTTTTGTGATGTAGGTCCATTAACGAGATTGTAGTGATTTGTGGACGATGTTTTACAGATTTACGAACGAGATTTTATGGATCTATGAACTTTATGTTGGCGATATGTGAACGAAATATTATTGCCCTACGAACGAGATTTTTCTGACCTACGAACGGAATTATACTAATCCACGCAGAAGATGCTGCTGATTTGCGACGTATAAAAGCGATTAAAGTGATTTGTGAACGGCAACCAAACATTTTCTACTGCTCGTTGATCTCTGAACGACTTTTTTCTTCTGATCTTTGAATGAAATTCATAATAATTTTTTTCTAAAAAAAATAATTTTTCTGATTTTCAGCAAAATTTAAGAAAAGGTTTGAGCACTAATTTGTGAACGAAATGTTTGCTCAACGTCTGTTAATTCATTTCCCAGCGAACCGCCATTTGTAATTGAAGCGAGAAGCGGAGATGCGCGCTCCTGGCGGCGTTTTTCGCCAACGCAAAGCCAGCCCTTACATGGGCGTATAATCCGCAAATAATCTCTTAAAATCGCGAATTCGGATGCGAGACGTATTTTTGAGCTGGAAAAGTAATAACGATGAGGGAAAAAAAGCGCTCGGTGCGGTGTGGTTTTTCCGAGGTGGGCGGCGGCTGAGAAGATGGTGGGCGGTGGAGATAAAAGTGATGAGAGAAAGGAGGTGGCTTGGTTGGGGGTGGGGGACATTTGTTTTCGGGAATGTAATCGATATTGAAATGAAAAGCTCGTAAGTTTAGCCGAATAATTCTCTTTACAAATGTTATATTTTTTCCAAGATGATTTCTCTCCTCCGAAGATGCGGGAGAAGCCAGAGCGATGCGCGCGGAACAAAGTCTTCTTTCGCTATTTTTATTTTACCAATAAGATTCTTTCCTCTCGGTTGCATTTTAAAATTTAATTAATTAACTTTCATAATACGGTAATACAGAAAGTCAAGTTTTAACGAGGACTTATTTTAGTTTTATAAATAATTTTAGTTCAATTTGAGCATTAAATTTATTCATGTTTACGTTCATCTTGTTTTCATTTGTAAGGAGAAAGTATACTTTGATTTTATTAAGTGTTTATTTTATTTTAGGTACGTTATTTTGAACGAGAATGTACTTAAATTCTAAAGAAAATGCGCTTGATTTTGAAAGAGAATGTACTTGAATGATTGTAGAGAATATGAACTTAAATTTAGGAAAAAAAAAAATTTTAATTTTAGAAAGTATTGACTTAAATTTAAAAAAGTAGGCCTACTTACTTACGTAAATTTCGAAAAAGTACTTTTTTAAATTTCGAAAAAGAATACACTTTAATTTAAGAGAGTTTTGACTTAAATTTCATAAAATATTTTTTTTTTTAAATTTTGAAAAGAATATACCCGTACAACTAGTACTTTAATTTTAGTGAGTATTGGCTCTAATTTCGAAAAATATTTACTTAAATTTCGAAAAATATTTATTTAAATTTCGAAAAAGTACTTACTTAAATTTTGAAATGGAATACACTTTAATTTAATAAAGTATTTACTCAGATTTCGAAAAGAATGCACATGTACTTTTATTTTAATGAGTACATGTATTGGCTTTAATATCAAAAAGTACATATTTATATTTCGAAAAGATAATCACATAAATTTAGAAAAAGTACTTAAATAAATTTGGAAAAAGTACTTACATAAATTTAAAAAAAGTAGGCTAGTTGCTTGAATTTCGAAGAAGTACTTACCGGGACTTAAATTTTGAAAAAAGAATATACCTGGTACTTTAATTTTAAAAAGTATTTACTCAAATTCTGAAAAGAATGCACATGTACTTTTCTTTTAGTGAGTAATTTAATTTAATATAAAAAAATACATACTTAAATTTGGAAAAAGTAATCACAGATATTTGGACAAAGTACTTACACAAATTTTGAAAATGAATATATTCGGTACTTTAATTTTAGAAAGTATTGACTTTAATTTCATAAAGACACATTGAAAGGCACATTGATAAAAGTTAGTACTTGAGTATATTCTCCGCCAAAAATAATTATTATTGAAATACTCAAATTCCGAGTTTTAGACAGTAATGACTTAAATTTTGAAGGCGTTTACAATCATGTACTGAGTTTGAAAGAAAATATATACAATAATAATTCTTTTTGGCGGAGAATATACTCAAGTACTAACTTTTATCAATGGTACTTTAAATTTATGCTTAAAGTTTCTAATTGAAATAAATTCGTTTGTTTTTAATTGTTATTGTTGTTATTAAATATTAATAATTTTGTTTGTTTCCGGTTTCAGTGTTGAGTGATGCGGAAGTGGTTTCCAGCGCGGAGCTAAAGACTGTGATGCACCCCGTTGTAGGCGAAGCTATGGATTTGGCCATGAGGGATTCTCCGCCCCCTCTGGGCCCCTACTTCGATCCCCTTAACCCTCTGAACGTGACCGCTCAGCAAGGAAAGACCGCTTACCTGCACTGCCAAGTCCGACAGCTGGGCAACAAAACGGTGAGTCCAAACTCGATTCTTTCAAAGGGCCCATTTTTCAGGGGCCCATATATGTCAGCTTCACAAACCGCAGTTTTCTTTTTTTTAAATATAAATTATAACTTTTATGTAATAAATATTAAAAACAATAACACGATTAACCGTAACTTTAATTAATTTTTATTAATCAGGATTAAAATCCCCAAAGATGTTTACATTGCGCGCGTCTAATTCTTACTTATTCTCACTCATTTTCCTCTTCGTCGTCGTCGAAAAACCGAGCGGACGATTAAATTTTTGTCTTATCTTCGGGATTCATTATGGCGCTAATCCTCACGACGTTACTTTATTTAATTACGCGGCAATTTCCTGTTGTTGATGACGTTGTGTTTGCTGCAATGATGACAGTGAGACACCATTTCCGGAATTTATTTTTCTTCTCTATGGCACTTTTTCTCTCTTACTATCTGGCTCGCTTTCTCTTTCATCGTTCTGGGGTTTTCTGTCTTCATCTTTGTGGCCCTTTCATCTCCTTCACTCTACTACTCACTTTCTCCATCAACCTGATTATTGTTCCATTATTCTGTTTCTTTCTCCATCTTTCTGGTATTTTTCTCAGTTGGTTCTCCTTCTCCATCACCCTGACTTTCTCCATCACTCTGATTTTTTCATTTTTTATCTTTCTGACTTTTTCATTTTCCATCTTTTTGACCCTCATTCTCCATCTCTCTGATTTTCTCATTCTCCGTTTCTGACTTTCTCTTTCTCCATCATTCTGACTTTCTCTTTCTCCATCATTCTGATTTTTTTATTTTCTATTATTCTGACTTTCTCATTCTTCATCATTCTGACTTTCTCATTCTCTATCATTCTAATTTTCTATTATTCTGACTTTCTCATTCTCCAACTCTCTGACTCTTTCATTCTCCATCTCTCTGACTCTTTCATTCTCCATCTCTCTGACTCTTTCATTCTCTATCTCTCTGACTTTTTCATTCTCCATCTCTCTGACTTTCTCATTCTCCATCTCTCTGACTTTCTCATTCTCTATCTCTCTGACTTTCTTATTCTCCATCATTCTGACTTTCTCATTCTCTATCTTTCTGATTTTTTCATTCTCTATCTTTCTGACTTTCTATTCTCCATCTCTGTGACTTTTTCATTCTACATCATTCTCATGCATTTTTTTAATCCTTCATAATTCTGTATTTTTTTCCATCTTTCTGGCATTTTTCTCTGTAAGTTCTCCTTCTCATTCTGACTCTCATTCTGACTCTCATTCTGACTCTCATTCTGACTCTCATTCTGACTCTCATTCTGACTCTCATTCTGACTCTCATTCTCCATCTCTTTAATCCAGCATCATTCTGTACTTTTCTCTATCATTCTGTTTTTTGTCCTCTTTCAAACGTATGACATATGGGAGGAAGGTGTGTTGAATGAGTGCGCATGAGTGGCTCCCTCTATCGGTGATGTTATTTTCTACGTTGAAAACACGGAAGAAATCTAATATGATGATGTTGATTATGACGTTAAATTTTTAATGGAATCCCTGCGCCATCTAACGACAACATCTGTTTCTTCCACCTTTTTTTCTTTTATTATTTTCTATGATATAAAATGTATATATATATATATATATATTTTTGATAATAATTGAATTTTGTTTCGCGTAAATTGGTAATTGACGCCGACTTTGACGTCATTTCCTTCCCTTCTCTCTCTTTGCGCTGTTTTACAGCGAGGAGAAAAGTGCAATCGAGGAAGTAATCGCAATTACGATTTACTAATTATTATTAAAGGCAATTAAAAATCTAATTCTATATAACATAATATCTATCGCATTTCTCTTAAGCTTTGAAAAGTAATTCGATTTGCGTCGTCGTGTTTTTGTGTCGTTTTGCTGCGATTCGCGCTTAATTCAATCAAACGATATTAACGTCGTAAATGCATGGCAAAACTTGTCAATTTTCGCCAGCCGGAAGTGGAATTATTAACCTTCACTTTTTTTCCCATTACTCTTTCTGCTTTTTGATTTTATTCTCGCGCAGAAGTTTAGTACTTATCGATTTGCGCGTTTGAGCTTTTAGAATGTTATTTATATTCCACATTATTTATTTAAAACTCATTTAATATTTATGTAAACACAAAAAAAATAATTTTTACGTTATTGAAAAACAAAATGTATTTTTGATAACAAATTTGACCAAAGTGCATATTTCTCGTACGAGAAAATTAAGCGTTAGTAATTTTGACGACTGTATTAATTTTGGAAATAAGAAAAAATCATTTTAATTGATTTATGATATCAATAATGCATTAGCTAAAAATGTTTATTTATTTTTTCCATACGAGAAAAGTTTTAATTTTGATGAATGTTTATTACATGAAAATACCATTTTAGCATATTGGTTTATTGCCCGGAAGCTGTAAATATGTTGATTAATAAGTGGAAGCATTAGTTTAGTACATTAAAACATTATTTTATCGCTGTTGAAACTGCAGAAGTATTTTTGTGAGGTTACATTTCAGCGTTGTTCATTTCCGGAAATCTCATTCTATCACCACCATAGCCAAATTTGTTATTAATAAATGAAGATTTGTTATTTAAAGACAAAATTAACATCATAAAACCGCGTTTTAAATCGTTAAAAATTATATCCTAACAAATTAAAACTACTAATTTTGGTGTATGAAACATGGATTTCTCATTCTTAATAACAGTTCTGGAACCCTACGAGTGGAACCATGCGCATTTGGTCGATTACAGTTTTGAATGTTGACATGTATATGGTGTTTGTTGGATGACGATAGTTTTGAAACATGAATAAATCAGTCGAATTTTAATGAAAATGAATTATTTTTTTAATATTAATATTAATTAACACCTCTTATTTAATAATAAAAAAAAACAATTTTTGAAATGTGACTTCTTCAACTGAATCGGCAGAGTGCTCACGCGCTCACTTTGACAGCAAAAGCTTTTGCGGACTTACAGCCTGCACCTGCCGACTGCATCTCGGCTTGTGTCGGCATCTACCAAAGGATTAATGCAAATTTTCTCAAATTTCATTGAGTTTTAGAGATCATATTCTAAAAATTGTTTCTCTTTTATCATTAAATGAGAGGTGTTAATTAATGTAAATTTTAAAAAAAATAATTCATTTTCATTAAAATTTGACTGATTTATTCATGTTTCAAAACTAACGTCATCCAACGAACACCCTATAGATTTTCAATTGAAACGCTAATAAAGCACTTGCATCAGGAGAGTTGCAAACTTCGATTTTTATTACTTTTCACCATAGACAACATTGAAATAATGTACGTGGTTCTACTTGTATGGTTCCAGAACTGTTAGTAATTGGAGGTAGGGGTTTACTTAAGTGAGTAGCTTCCCTAAACATCTTCTTCATTGATTTCGAACCTTCGTAATACAAATTTTTCCTAAAGCAGTCTCATTATCCGTGAGCCTCACCGTGCACAAAGTTAGCTGGAAAACGTAAACTTCGTTACTTAAAACTGTCACGGAAGTACCGTACGTGGAAACGGCATTTTAGTGCACGAGGAAATCGATTTAGTGCACGAAGGCGCCGAGTTTAGTACCCTTGTAGTTTGCGGCTCATTTTTATTACGTGAGCATAAAAAGTTTTAAGCGCCATAAACAAAATACGCAGTCATAGTACTAAAGCGCAATAATTATTCAACTTCCAGTATTAGTAGGTAGCAAAAGTGAAAATTAAAACAGGAAGTTGAATTGTCTTATTTTTTTTATTTTTTGTAATTAATTTTTGTTTATTTGAGAATTTCTGCGCAAATAATAACTCAAAAGTTTATGCAGAAAAAAAAAAAAAAGCCGTTGAAAAAGGTTAGTTGAAAGTGTGCGGTAGAATTTGTAGTTGAGTTGTTTAGTGTTCCTCGGGGGGTGGTGAGGCGTAAGGGGTGGGGGGGGGGCTAATTTCTTATCACTTGTCGAAGCCTTTATCTCGACTTTGCGCAAATTCTTTTTCTTTCTTTAAAAATGTTTAGTGTTCGCTCGTAACTTTCGTGTTTATAAAAACCTCAGACATATTTATTTATTTATATTTCGTGGAAACAGATTTAAATCTCTCTCTAACTCTCTCTCTCTCTATCTCGCTCCCTATTTCAAATCTCGAAACATTGAATAGAGAAAAGAGAAAAATAGAAGGAGATAAAAACGAAAAGTAGGAAGAAAAAAAAAAATTGGTTTGAGAATTTGAAAAGATGAAGTAAGAAAAAAAAAGTGTTTAGTGAAAGCCGAAATTTAAGATCCATCTTCCACCTCATTTTTATTCACCGACCACCCCCTACCCCTCCCTTTACACCCTGTGATGAGAGATGATCAACTTCCGGTTCGCGGGGGCTATAATTTAAAAGATAAATTGAGCGTGTAAAAGTAGCGAAAGACGTTAATTGATAAAAAATAGTTGATAGAAAGCAGAATTATTTTTAGCAGAAATTTTATGAAGCTTTTCAAAAGGTAAGTTTAATATTTTGGTTGACGTTACAACCGAGTAATCTAAAAATCCTGGTAAGGAATATTTTGTATGAAAAGGTAGTGGTGCTGACTGTTTTTTTTTTTTTTTTTGATTTGATAACGAGTTTTTTGTAATGTTATTGGCACTTATTGCGTATTGGGATTGCTACGGGAGGCACGAAAAATGACGTTATATACGAAAACGTTATAACCAAGTTCCCTTGTAATATTTTTTTTGAGTATAAATCTTGTTTCAATTTGAGTGGTATCTAATTTAAAAATTTGAGTTTCTACTAACTTAAATTTGAGTTTCTGCTAATTTAAATTTGAGTTTCTATTAATTTAAATTTGAGTTTCTACTAATTTAAATTTGAGTGTGACTCCTTTAAAATTGAGTTTTGACTCATTTAAAATTGAGTTTTGACTCATTTACGATTGAGTTTCGTCTCATTTAAAATTGAGTTTTGTCTCATTTATGTTTGAGTTTTGTCTCATTTAAATTTGAATTTTGTCTCATTTAAATTTGAATTATGCTTCATTTAAATTTGAATTTTGTTTCATTTAAATTTGAATTTTGTTTCATTTAAATTTGAATTTTGTTTCATTTAAATTTGAATTTTGTCCCATTTAAATTTGAATTTTGTCTCATTTAAACTTGAATTTTGTCTCAT
>JAQGAY010002111.1:0-11631 GCA_034698085.1 Polydesmus angustus
ATGTTTTTAATGACAAACAGAAGCTGTATACAGTATTACATTTCAAAAATCATAATATCAAGGCTTAACTATTTTAAGTTGCTACATGTATATCAGTAAATTTTGTAATTAATAATTATGAGGTAGTAATATTAGCCTACCTACTAATTATTAATTTAAAAAAAAAGTAAAATAGTATTATTTTTAAATACGTTTTTTACGGTAAGGATTTTTTAAAATAATTTTAGGTTACTTCTGGTTTTCAAAACCCATTTTCACAATTTAGTTTAATTGGTTTGCTGTTTCATCCTGACTGATCGCGTTTGTAGAAACAGCGGGAATTACAAGAAGGCTCGAGAGATCAGAATGTCATCCCTATATGTATTCATCTCGCTCTACATGTAACTTTTGTCCAATTATAAAATCTAATACCGGGTACTGTACTGTATTTAATCTTTTGTTAATTTCGCAACACTGTTGACAATTCAATTTTGGTTGCTGCTTTCTTCTTTATTTATTGTTTTGCCCCTAAAAAGAAATTTTATCAAATGCAACTTAAGAGGAAATCATTCGTCGTCAACATTATCATTTATTTTTTCCATTTTTAGTAAACCAGTGACTAGTTTCGTAAAACGTTTGCAGCGCGCGCTAACTTTATGCAATAATTATTTCGGTAAGCACTTTCTACCGTCAACAAACATTTCTCTTAAAAGTAAATCACATAATATAAACAATATTTAGTTATTTTGTAATAAATTGAATAAGAAAAAGTGTATTAAGAGAAATATCACTATAAATTAAATATTAAATCAAATATTAATCACTATTAAATAAAATAACAAAACTTTCGTTCTTTGACCAAAACTACTCGTTGAAAATACTGTATATTTTTTTTATTTAAAAGTTTAGATAAAATTATTTTCATTTTTCCAACAGCTGCATATTTTTATTATATCTTTGTGACCTAATCACCACAAAAGCTAAACCATACTTTTAATAATAAAATTCCATAAAGTTCAGGTTAAACGAGTTTTCGGCTTATACAGTACGTCAATTCCGCATTTTATCCATTAAAAATGTTAAGTACACCACAAATCAAAAATTATAATGCTCATATTTTGTAAGAATTTTTTTTTTCTATAATAGAACTTGGTTATAACAAACACGGATATAACGCCATTTTTTTAGAAATCCAGTGGCAATCCGATGTATTTCCTTTACAAAAACCTTTGTTACTGCGTCAAGACAAAACGTTAACCTCAACTAAAGCGTTAAAAAAAATAAAAACGCTATTTTTTTCTTTACAAAATTGTATTGGGCCAAATTTAATGACGTATTTTTTGTCTCTTTTAAAAAAAAGTGAAAATAAAATCCTCTAAAAATCTATAAAAGCCAAGAAGCGCTAGGTACTGCATCTACATAACTATACCCATCTATCGCTCTCAAATGTTGCATGGATTTCAGGTTACTCGCATGTAACGAGACTCGGATATAGCGTTGTACAAATGCAAGAGCATTCAATATAGTTATAACCGAGTTTTATTTTTATTTTAAAATTTAGCATTTCGCTTAAAAATTTCCTAACATTCAAAATTTAATATCATTAAAACGTTTTTTTTTTTTTCTGAAAAGAGGAATCTACTTCAACGAAAATTAGTTTTATCAGACTTGTATTTGGCTCATTTAACTCAGACTAAATTTGAAACACCATTTTACTCCTACCGTAATACTAATAAAAAAAAAATTCGAGTTCAAGTTCATTCGACATGAAAAGTATTAAAAGCAAATCGACCGTTAAACTAGCGAACAAATATTTATTTTTTTCCTCCCTCCTCGTTTTCTACTGATGAAAATGATTTCATACATGTAAAAATTCTTGACAAACGCAGCAAAAGAATGAAGAGCATCGGATTCGTTTCATCGCATGAGGAGAATAATACATTACACGTACTACATGGCGCCGTCTGCCGGACAACAAGGCGACGCGGTGCGCTCGCTCCCAACTTCTACCTACTTTGACCCTTAATTCTCACGATTAGACCCTGCTCGATCACCTGAGTTGGAGCACAACGACCACCCAGCCCAAGCCTATCACCCGTTTCGGGCGAGGGGAAAGGGGCGGAGTGAGCTCGAATCACTTACTATGTGGTCGGTGTTAATGAGTACTTTGAAAATCATTATACATACAATTAGATGAAGATGAAAGAAAAGTTTGACGGGTAGTTGCCTTGTTAGAGCAAACGTGTTATTTTCAATTGTCACTGCCCGTCCTGTGATGATCATGACGGTTTACTGACCTAACTTTGTGATTTTCAACTCCGAGCAGCTTCTAATTGATAGCTTAGCCACCACATCTTGCTTCTGACAACCCACTGGTCATTAGTGCGTCGCCAGTAGCGTGCGCTACTACGCTTCAAATTAGTTACAACTGCCACAAACAATAACATTGCTAAATTTAAGGGAAAAAAAAAACTTTATTTCCAACAGGAAAGTTACTACTAAATCATTAAAGACGATAAAATTAGTTTCGCATAGCTATCGCAACATTGGCAATTCCTCATACTTAAAAGTTAAGGCCATTTTTAAACTAGACTACTAAATATCCCTGTTACATTTATAACGCGATTATAAACTTTGTTAATAAATAAACTTTGTTTTAAATTTTTTTTTTTTTTTTTAAAGTTTGAGAAACTAAAAAATTCTTTTTTAAAAAGTCTTCAAAATAATTCTTTCAGAATTCTACATTTTTCTTATTTCACCTACACTCAAAAAAATAGTAAATAATTTTTTAAAAAATCCTTCTTATGATAATAAAAACGGATATTTAAACCATTTATTTCGGTTTATTTTATTTTTTTATGATTTAACGTTTACTGATTGGTGAAAAGAAAAAAACCCTACCATCATAGGCAAAAGATGACATCGTGTCAAGGTAAGTTTACAAAAAATTTCAATGCAGTTTTGATTTACTGCGCTGAACTACAATTTTAACAACATTATGCAGCGTATTTGCATTATTTACTAAACAATACCGGTAATAATTCAAATGCCGTTGGATTTTCAAAATTAAATTGTATACGGTACATCAATTTCGGTACAAAAAGTAGTCGCCATATAACGTGCGCATCAAATTATTAAATTTACGCTAAAAATAACTCTGGCTTTATAGGAATGAAGAACAAAATAGGCTTAGTTTGCTTTTTCGCTTCGTTAATTATTAAATATTCAATTTTCGTTCATCTAAACTTTTAATTAAACTACAAAGCTGCAGGGAGAAAAAAAAATAAATTCCTCGTTCACATCGTTTAGAGCAGGAACCGAGTCTTAAAATTAAAATAATCAGCTTATGGTTTTGCAACATGTCATTTCTTGTCATTCGCAAACTAAGACGAGAGAAGAAAAAAAAATTAAGCTTCCGCTTAATCAGCTTCAAAGTGCAGTGAGACGACGATGAAGAAGATGATGAGCAGGTACGCACGGAAATAGTAATCTTATTAAATGCAGTTTAATTACACGCGTGTCTTGCACCAGCGTATTAAAAAGTCTCAACTGGTAAATTTCCCAGTAAAGTGGCATAATACGAGTAATTAAAGCAAATGTTCAAACAAACATTTAACATTTTGCGTAGTAGATATATTTTTACTACTTTCGTTCCATCACCGGGATGAAGCGTCTGCAATGCTCTTTCCGATGAATTTTAGCACATTTTCATTACGAATTTTATCTAGAACAGATGTTCGCCCTCCATTTATTAATTAAGCTTAGTAAGAGCGAAACTTATATCTATTTCCTTCGCCTTACTTTCGCCAAATGCCGCAAAGGCGTAAGACGCAGCCGCAGCCGCTACAGTTTTAAGATTATCCGCGCGCAACAAAATTAATAAATTAATCAAGTGACTGCGCATCTCGTCGTTTTACAAGGTAGCGCTCAAAGTAATTAAACTTGCTCAAAAGTAGTAAATGTAATACTAAACCCGCTTTTCAATGACCAATTTGCTATTTAGTGAATCAAGTTAAGTAGCGTTTCACGGTCGTAACGGAAACGGAATGAAAGTAGACGCAGAAAGAGAAGAAGAAGAAGACGAAGAAAAAAAAGACGTCGGAATTAACCGTTAGACGTGAAAGGTTTATTATGATTTTCATTATTAGTTTATTGCTCGCAGTTGCATTTGGAAAAGTCGGGTAAGAAGTAAAATGAATCATCCGTGAAAGAATTCTTATTAAATTATCTGAATTTAAGTGCTCCATTAGGCCACATTGGGATGGCGTAGAAAATGCGAAAGCGAATGGCTGGGCTAGCACCAACATACACTTAGCTCGCATATCTCCTACATAATTGTTTAATATTGATATTAATTCCCATCGCACTGAAATCTTCATCAAGTTAGATTGCCCCAACTGCATTACGCGCGAGGAATACAAAACGCAGTCTAGGTAGGTCCCACGCACTATTCTGCGGCCAGGTGACCTTGTGTGAAGCCACATGCCCTATCACCAAATTGTTTCGCATTGCTAAGACCCGAATAAAACCGGCACTTTAATTCTAGAAATTGACCAGAACTACTTAAAAATAATATTGAAAATTCCTCGTTCATTTATATCCTAATATGCTACCTAAGGTTCTAAAATTTAAAATATTTATGTAAGGATTGTGAGTTTCCCAATTGAAAAACTTAATAACTTTAAAAAGATTTTGTTCCTTCGGTCCTAGGTTGACAACACCGCGATTTCAACCTGCACTATCATCCAAATAATACGTGACCATCTGCGCCACGACATAAAAATTGACCAAAAGAATGTCTGCTTCTCGTCCTTATCTTTATACTGCAGTTGCGCAAGGCAGAACAAGTTAACTACGTTGAATTTATTACCGATTATAAATCTGAAAAAAAAAAAGATCACATTTGCACTGTGAAGAAAATACGACTACAATAGGCATGTGCGCAGATTGGTATTAATAGAGTAGAGTTAAAAGTGACCTCATCATATCAATTTAGCAGCACCAATAATTCGATATTCGTTTTGAGCTTAAAACTAAAGGCAGGAATTTACGGCTCAAATTTTTTTTTAACATTTAAAAATAACCACAATGCTTAAAACACGTTATTTTTTAAATTATATTATTACTAGTTTCAATTATCCGGGCAAAATAATTTCTCGATCGTTCTGAATAATGAAGAATCAATCATTTCTTTTTTTTTTTTTTTTTAAAAAAACAAAGCAAATACCGGTACAGTACTTGTACTATACGGTTCAATACAGTATTAAAACAGTCTGAAACTTCAAGATATAAAATCAATAATTATTAAACTGTATTTCTTTTTACAAAAATTTTCGCCTTTTCTAAGTACCAATAGAAAGAGCGCAAAATAGAAATCTACCAAATCTGTTGTATTGGCCTTTTAATTTTATAATAGGAAATTAGCGTACAGATTTCTACTAATAAGTTTGTATAAAACCAAATTTTCTTTCATGCACTTATAAATTATAATGTCGACCTTAGCAGTAAGCGCAAATCTTCAAATCCATATTAATTAACCAATTTAATTATTAAAACAGGGGAAAAAATTACCTAGCGCTAAATAATAATAATAAAAAAAAAATAATAAATTAAAATTTAATAAAAGCTAATATTTTATATTCTGCTAAGTAAGACCCAAAAATAATAAGCGGCCTTCATTTAATTACTAAAAGTCGATATTAAAAATGCAAATCTTAAAACACACGACTGCATCTTAATTCTCCTCACTAAATACACCAGCCTTAACAAAATGACGTCAAAGCCCAACCGGTACCGTAATTGGGCAAAAAAAAAAAAATTAATAACGACACTGTAAATAAGCATCGTAAAAGTTGATTAATTAAATCGGCTAAAAGTAGTCTGAAAGATGATTAATTAATTATCTTGTATAAAGCTCTCGCAATTGACGTTGAGTTAAATTGTTCGTCTTTGTCTACTTCAATCTATCGCTCATGCAACATATATGAGGCTGCAAATAAGTCTACCTACGCCGGTACAATCCCCTTCTATTCCGTGTACAATACCGTGTATAAATTAGAACGTGATACGTGTCTACAGACTGTGTGTTGATGATGTCTATAAAAGCAATTATCACGAAAGCATTTTTCTCTAGGATTTCCTATTCATCTTCCATCAACTTTTTTTTCTATTTTTTTATTTATCCTCCGGAAAAAATTAGGCCGTATGAAATTTAAATTCGCAGCGTTTAATGGGAGGAAGAAGCAAAAAGAACGCGACGACGTAAACATGCGTCAAGCGGGAAAGGGATCGGCTGGAACGGATGATTGCATAGTCACGATCCCATCAACTAAATTACATTTTTATTTGTAAAGTGGGTTATTTCAATATTATTAGATCGACGCCGCGAAAAGATCGTAAACAGTTTAACGTTGGCTTAACAATATATTCTCCCAGCCGCGCACCACCTACCCAACATTCTTAGAGAGCGATCTAATAAGCGTTTACGGATGACCCTCTTTGCCTTTCCATCATCTCTACCGCTCCCCATCCAACAACCTAAATGATTAAATTGCTTCCTCTCTCTCCCGCGCTCTCTCCATCTTCCAGATCCATCACTCTGCATTGGCGAAAAGTGCTTGCGTTTCATAATGGCGTCTAGCATGCTCTCACCGACACTGGCAAAACTCGGTGCGGTAAATGATATCTTCATTTTTAGTGGAGAATAATGAGCTTACAATGAACTACAATTTCACCCTCCTCTTCACATTTTCCTATTTTTCTAATCCCGTCTAATAAAAGGGAGTGAGTAAGAAGGAACGGAGGGATAAAAAAAAAATCCCGTCCTGTGTATAAACGGCTCTGCAGTGGATTTACACACCATTAATCGGCAATCAAACTTCAGTGTTCGATCATCCGTTCATTCATCCGCTTTCGAGGCGATTGAAATTCATTTAAGTCTATAACATGGTCGAGTGGAAACGCGGCTTATGACAGAAGGGAAAGAGTGAGAAAAACCCCTCTCCATTTAAATTCATATCTTTTCTATGCACACCCTCCTCCTATCCCTTCTTGATTTATTCACGATAGCTCTTCATCGTCTGTAATGTTGCTAATTGGTTGATTCACTCCAACTTGACCGAGGAGGTCAATACGGTTTTGATGGTTGGATTTTGGTCAGGGTAGAGTGGGGGACGGATGGGCCATATGGATTAAATCCCCTGATCCAGTCTTGTAGTTTTTCCAGCCCGATGGATACGTTGTTTGTTACGAGAGTGGACTTGTATGTTTGTTATATTTGGGTGACACGCTTTTCATCTCGGACATTTCCTTCCCCCCTCACGTGTGTGGGCGAGTTCGCAGAATTAAATGGCACGTGCCAACCTATTTAGACATAAATTCATAACCACTCCAACGCAGAAACATTAAACGCCTCTTTCACCCCTCGCAAGCCTTGTCCTTCTCCTGCTGCCCACCCCCCACGCATTATTAAAATTACTGTATTTTTGATTAAAAAGTGTTTCGAGTAAAAACTGCTGCGCGTGCGTTCGTCCGTGGAAAGAGATTTGAATGATGCGCGCTACAGACAATCCTTTTGTCCGGCACGTGAATGGAGGGAACAAAGTTCATCGGCGATAGTATTCAATGAGATAGGTAGAGAGAGAGAGAGAGAGCGGGAGGATGCTTAGACAGATAGGATTACCTCGCGAATAAGATTGATCTGATTGTGATACAGAAACAAGCTCAACAAGATTTACAGAGATTTTTCAAAACAAAGATATTATTATGGGCAAATACTAATACATCTGCCTTAAAATTATTAACATTGTCGAATAAAACAATCACTGCATTTTGTATAGTACAGTAGAACCTCGATTATCCGGGCTAATGAATGTCAGGGGTAGTCGGTAGTCCGAATATGCAAATATTTTTTGCATGGACTTTTTTTTTAAAATTTCGATAAAAATGAAAATACGGCAATATTTACATTCATACTTACAACAAAGGTACAAACAATGTTAAAATTAATTAAATACCGTGAACGCAGGTATCAGCACCGTAAGCGCTTGCATTTGCCGACATACAGTATAAGTAAAAATCTATTTGCAAATTAAGTCCAGTGTATCTCAGTATTTTTCGGAACACTTTGCCGCCTGAAATGCGTAACGCCGTGACTGATTACTGTCTATTGAAAAATAAATGTGCGCATTATGTGAAACTGGTGTCAGAATACGATTTTAGTAGTTCTGCTATGGTTTGTCGAGCACTTGTTGCCTTATTTATTTATTTATTTATTATGTCTAGGCTACTTCTCGTGACAAATTTCAATAAAAAAAAACAATACAAAATGTATTTCCATGACGAATGTTAACGCACTTTTTTCGCTTTTTTTTTAAAGTTCCTTATAAAGCATGTTCAGATGTAATCGAGGTTCTACTGTATCTATAATTCGTGCACGGTGCATGTAGCAATTAGAAAATAAAATTAAACCATCAAATCTTTGTGTAACGCAAAATAATGTGCTAAAAATTTGTAGGCTAAACTCGAAATGTACTGTATTTTAATTCGTATTTTATAATAATTTTGTAATAACTAATTTTAAAAAAATGAATCTGGGAATTTCTCTTAGCTAATTATGAAAATTTCTTAATACTGTACAGTAGTCTGTATTAATCAATTTTATTTTTTTGCATAGTTAGCGGTAACATATTTCAAAAACTGATTGATAATAAGTGTAGTTATTTTTCGAATATGCCCGCCGTCAATTGCACTAAAAACATTTACTTTTACTAACCGACACTTTTTATATATACCTGGTACATGTACCATACTTAAAATATAATTTAAACAAAAATTTAATAGCATTTTCCTATTAAACACTTCGACAACTGGTACAGAAAATCGTTTAATGACGTCTGGGAATTTTAACTTAATTTTAACAAAAGCCATCTCAAGATTTCATCGTGTACGTAACGTAATAACATCTTTCGTCAATATTTAACAAGCTTATTATTATCATAAATAAACAATTATTATTGTTTCCTGAAAAAATGAGTAGACAGAAAAAAAAAATTGTTCAAGGTTTAATAAATTTTTTTAAACAATTTTCATGCGTATATCAAATTTAAAAAAAACAGTAATTGAAAAATGCATTATAGTCATATTAAAGTGGCGAAACAATTTACGATGAGCAGACATAGGGGCTTGTGAGAGCATCACGGTTACTATCAATGTTAGAACTGTCAAGATTTAATGAGAGTTATTCAAGTGTTTTTGTAAATGGCGGCAAAAGTAGGCGATTAAAAAAAAAAAACAGGGAATAGAGGTCGGTTGTATTGCAGAAGAAATAAAACACGCCTGCGGGGATGGTGCAACATTTAGGCGCATAATGAAACAAAATTCACTTAGCATAATGGCCGCTTTCGTAAACTCGTAAAGACAGATGCTCGCTACGTCATGTACGTCGCGCGGATACGTTGCGTTCAATAAGTAAACGACTGCAACTCCGTTCATTCTGTTGAAAGCTATAATAGTAATTAAAGCATCTGCGCTGATAGCGAACGAAGCCAGCACATGGCCTCTCCATCCCTCCAACCAACCTCATCCATCTCTCCCGCTCTCTGCACTTTTGATTCTTCTCATCATTTTAATACAACTTAATTCGTTTATTATTTTCACCATAATAACGCGTAAATAAAAACCGGCGAAAAAATAAACTTGATTTTTTTCCCCCTCCCTTCCCTCCATCATCTCGCCTCGCGTAGAAATTACTTTTTTTATATGCCAGGATTATATTTACATCTTTTAAATAAATTGAACGCGTTGTCAACAAGAAAAAGACTTTTTTACAAATTAACCGAGAAAATATTCTGGGTAATGCGCTGTGCTGCAGTGCAAATAAAATGTCCATGAAATGTTTATAAAAAAAAAAAACCTTTCGCGAAATATTTTTTAAACTTTAAAAATCTACCACAAATTCCATAAAATTATCAAATCAGTGATAAAAAAAATCATTTCCGTAACAATTTATGGTTTGGCGTTTTCCCCATTGGAAACACCTGTTTCCTTATGATCACTCAAGTTAAAGCAACGCTGGGCCTGGTCAGAAGTTAGATGGGTAACTCCCACCCTTAATTGATGTAGTTTTGGGCGCACGAACACATACATCAACAACTTTTCAAAGGCGTTTGTATTCCCGGTGTCAGACGGGACATCAAATTAATTAATTAAATTAGAAAAATAATTCTATTGCTAATAATAGTAAATAATTTTTTTTTTAATTTTGTTTAAATACTTATAGTAATAATATAATTTTTCGCAATTCAATTAATTAATATTAACGTTTATTTTTTTACAGATTTAATAAATTACGTAATTTTCCTACAATAATAAAATGTAGAGACAAGTATATTTTTTTTCTTCATAACTTTTAAAAGTCCCATAAAATAAGAAGCGAATTTTCACGCGCAATCGGTTTGCTTATGCAGAAAAGCAGACGATGAGTACAAAATAAAATTCCCCCGACTTAATGCATAATAAAATTGCGCGCGGTAATAAATGTACAATTACAGTAGAAACGTTGAAAATTCAACGAAAATTTCATTTTCTCTCAGGCTCACTTTCAAATGCATATCATTTAAAACGCAAAAAAAAAAACAATTGGATGGCTTTCCGCCCATCTTCCCCCATCATTTTTTTTTAGGAAAGGGATCCAGGCCTGACCTACATGGATTCAGATGAAGAAAAAAAGATACTTTGTAGGTGGGTTGATACCGTTACGGGAGGGAAAAGAAGCCCCTCGCGTATGAAAAATAAAAACATTACCAGTATTTTCAGTTAAGAGTAAGTCTAGTACTTTTACAATCGTACAATTTCCATATAAAAAGCCGTGCCTGATGGCTTCCTACTGCTCACTTTCGAATGAATGATTTATAATGAAGCTGCAGCAGTGCTCGACTCGACTCTCTATCCGATCCCTCCTCCTCTGCTCTTCTCTTCAATGAGCATATGCATTTAAATTCTTAAGGGAATGTGGTTTATTTAACGCCAAATGCGAGCTCTCATATATGCAAACAACCTTAAACAGATAGAACCATGATATATCCTCATCTTTTTCTACGCACAATGAGATACTAAAACTGGTAGCGAGGGATAAAAGAGTGTAGTGGGTGGTTAGAGAGAGTGAGAGAGAGAAAAACCCACCTCACTATTCGATCACTTCAGTTCAAACTTATCTTATGCAACGTGTGAGCATTGAAAATTTTTCTACTTTTAAATATTTGATATTCAAACGTTTACGTGCGTTTTTCCACAACCGCGTGACTATTCACTATTTCCTAGCTCTCTAATGCTTTGCAAATTTCGAAAGATGGAGAGACGGAACGAGAGAGAGACAAAGAAACAGACAATGTTTTTACGCTTTTTTAATCTCTTGCATGCGATTTGATTTTTTTCCTCCCCACCTTCCAATTCCCTCCAATGCTCACAAATTTAGCATTAAATTTCCGTACAATCAGGGTGACGAACCTCTACCCAACCTTCAGTACAGGATTTACCGCGGAAAAAATATATATATAGCTGCTTAAGCTTATGGTCCCGCTTTTGTTAAAGGCTTCAATTATTTTTATTTTTGTTTATCTTATTTTATTAATTTTATTTTCTCGCTTTCACTTT
>JAQGAY010002112.1:0-11630 GCA_034698085.1 Polydesmus angustus
AAAAAAAAATCCGTGTAAAAACAGTATTAGGTGTATTTTGGTTTTTAGCTTTTACGGAAAATTCATTGAAAATGTGAAAAGATATTTTTATCGGAAATAAAAAGTAAATAATTACTTATTACAGGGTAACTCGAAAATAACATTAATTTATTATAATGTTGATTACAGTACTTTATTTTTATTTACCGGGTAGTAACGTTTTTTTTTTTTTTAATACTATGTATACTCGCGAGTGTTGCTGGAAACTTGGGTTTTATTGCTGCAGCAACCTGAACGATGCGACATTAAGGGGCAGTTATTGCAGCTGTTTAGGGGCACTATTTTAACGATAATGTTTTAATTTGCAAGTTTAATTATCTGCGAATGCGCAGCGTCTTTAACAAATAATGTTTTCCCCTATCCGTACAAAGTGCGTGGCGTATAGCAGTTTTTTTTTTGTTGAATAAACTTTTCAATTAGAGTAAGTTTTTTTTATTTGTCTTATTATTGTTATTTTTTTCTTGCTCTACAAAGAACGGAAGAAACGAATTGAGCAGACGTTTTATGTTTTTTTTTTCTCCTTTTCCGAAATTCCATTTATCAAAATTTGTTGTGTTTTGATTTTTAGCGCATTTTCTTCTCTCGCGTTTCACTTTATTTGCTCAAATATACGACGCGAGGAGCGTAACGGTGTATATTTTGGAGGAGAATTGTCAATTTTTTTTGTATCACAAAATGATTTTAGCAGAGAGAGAGAAAGAAAAAAAGAGTGAAAGAGGGAGGCAGGCTTATTTACAGTTGTAAAAACGGTGTGATTGGACGAGACGGGATGTCGCAGCGTTTTATATGCTGTTGAAATGGCGATGCTTTGCGGGTTTTTTCTTTCTTGCTCCGCTTTTGTGGTTTCATTTTCAACAATAAAAAAAAAATAAAAAAAAAAAAAAAAAAAAAAAATGAAAGCGGGAATGGATGAGAAGGAGAAGAATGAGAAAGGGTGGAGACATGATCGGTATTGACCTCGAAGAAAATGCACACTACCTGTGAACGTCTTAAAGAGCGCGCAGCACCGGTAGGCCTACACGTATTTTAAAAAAATATATCGTATCTTGAAAATCAATTTTTAATACACTGCGCAGATGTTTGAACTTTTTAAGGCGCTTTAAACGGTGTGGTCAATATAGAAAATAAAAATTCCAATACCGTGATTTAATACCCGCAAGTTTTCTTTGCACGGTTTATCATTTTGAATACCGCAACCAATGCATTGTGCGAGTCAAAATACGGTAGTAATATCACTGAAAGTTTATTGGTTATGTAAGATTAACTTTGTGTTTTTTTTTATATCTGCTCGAATTTATTTTATTTTAAAATTAGGCTTACAGTAAAGTCAATAAAAAAATGGGAAAACTGGATTTATCATTTATCATAATATAATTTCTAAAGAGTTTTTTATTTGAAAAGCGTTTTGAAAATAGAATGCTGCTATTTATTTTGTAGTTTTATATTCTTCGTTTGAATAATATTTATCATTTGTATCGAAAAATATTAATTTTTAAAAAGTATTTGATTTATCCGTTTAGGGAATTTGAGAAACACAATACGGGTAGTTAAATTATACTGTAATACCGTATATAAAATTTATAATCTTTTTAAATCTCGTTGGAAAAACATTGAATGATAACAAAATAAAATTATTGAAAAACAGATGTGCCCTAAAAGGTGCGTTAAAAACAAAAGTGGAATTATCAGTTTAACAAAAGTTTTTTTTTTGTGGAAATTAATAGATACCGATACAGAAAAAACGTGTTAATAATTTATTTTGGGGTTAAAAGTCCCTCGTATGTCTGTAATCCTTTGGTAATCCTGAAATCATCCGCTACTTTATGTCTTGTCAATTTGACTTGGTACGTTTTGGCTCGTTCCGGATGAGATTGCGCGGTATTAGGCAAGAGCTTTCGTCTTAAAAGCCGGAGTGATGATGTCTGACGAAGACTTTGAGCTTTAAAAGAGACGCCGAGGCTTTATTTCGGCTCGTAGATGGCGCTCGTAAAAAAATTGAGCGTAAAATAAAATAACACAAAAAAAGGAAAAAAATACATACACCGTATAGTGTAAAAGAACAAGAGAGTTGGGCGGGTGGATCGATTTTTGTTATTATTTTTGCACCTGTTACCCACTGTGTTCCACAATTGCAAGAGGACCGAAACAAACGAATAATGGCAACTCAGTCATCGTGCTTATAAAAACAACTACAACGCAATAAATATCGTAAACGAAAATTTTATTTTGGCTTATAATCTGAGTTTTGAACTTTTACACTGATGCCGCCGCATTTCCACTTAAAAAGTCATGTTCAATCCGACAGTCTCAATCTGCCATGGGCTGCAATTTTAACGTTATCAGTATGCAAAATCAACAGAGTTTTAATGTAAGCACTTTCCATATACATGTACAGTACTGTAATACTCTTCGGTGAGTTTATTATTATTTTTAAATTTTGCTGTTAGTTTTAGGAAGGCTTCACTTTTCTTGAATGTTTATGATTTGGGATCGCAAGTGGAGGTATGATATCTTCTATAGGGGTCCCACTGAGAACGCACTTTTTAAAAAATTAAAAAATCAGTCAAACGTTATTGAAAATGCATTTATTTATATATATTTACATTCAGCAACATCTCCGATTTAATAATATAAAATACAATATGGCATCCGACCTCTCCAACTGAGTCGGCACGTATTTACTCGCGAAGCAAAAGGGAGAGCGTGGACGCGTTTTCACCTGCCGACTCAGTTGGGGAGGTCATATGCCATATTGTATTTTATATTATTAAATTGGAGATGTTGCTGAATGTAAATATACTGTAAAGGATATAAATAAATGCATTTTAATTAACATTTCACTAATTTATTAATTTTTTAAAAAGTGCGTTCTCCGTGGGACACCCTATTATCTATATAATAAACTGTAGACATTGAACTAATAATATTAGCAAAAGAAAACTTGTCGAAATAATTTTTACTTCTACAAGTTTGTAAATGGGAACGTATGTTTAGTGAGTTTTACCTTAAATGTAGTTTTAAAAGTTCTAGTACACTGTACTGTATAACAAATTTTGTGTTTAAGTTTCTTTTCTCGCCGCACGAGTCCTTAGGCGCTCGGTTTGTAAATAAAATATGTTTTGGTCCTTGCATTTAGATCACGTGGCATCCGAAAAACGACGTCAATTGAATTTCAAGCACCTCGTTCTTTAGTTATGGAAGATCTTTTTGAAAATGAAAAAAGAAAATATAAAAAGAGATGCAGCGCGTCACGCGGCGTTGCAACACGTAACGATTGCGCTCGCATTACGTGAGAATCCAGCTGCCACTCTTTCATATTTTTCGTGTCAAAATATTTTCAATATTTTTTTTTTTCTTTTGGCGTCTTTTCCAAAGTCCAAGTCGCCGTCACGACTTGTTTTTATTATACGATACAGCATATCCATAATTTAGTTTGCGTTTTCGTTTCGACCCTTTAACCTTCTCACACACCCTAAATATATTTCCCGCCTCACCCTATCTCTATCGTTCGCATTAGCCGTTATTTATTTTTCTATTAATATTTTGACGAAATAGAAATAGAAAACGGAAGGAAAAAAAGATAGAAAAGAAGAAAAAAGTATAAAAAAAGAGTGGTATTTCTCAATACGTTACACCCCCGCCATGTTTAATAACAAAGATGGCGTTCAAGAGACACTGACGTCATCTTTAATATTGGAATTTTTATCTAAATATTTGCCAGCCTAAAAATGTGTTTGCGTTCCGTTGTGTGCGATAGAGAGCGAGAAATGAAGGAATGTGAAGGAACGATTGTAAAGGGCGCAGCTCAGCTCTCTTCATCAGCACAAAAAAAATACGTAATTCAAGTATTATTCCGAAAGTATTTTAAGCAGCGACGAAAAGTGCATGTGAATTGTACTTAATGATGAAAATAAGCAGAAACATTGTTGTAGATTTAATTAAAAGTTAATAGGCCTTCATCCGGTGTACACGTATAATAATGAACGCTAAAAGTATTTATTTTTTTTTTTCTATGTTTTCTGACTAAATTAAAGAGTCTCGTTCACCAGTATCTTCAGCTCAATTATAAGTGAAAATTATCACTTTGTCTAAGTTAAGTGGGCGGAAGGGGGAGGAGAACAGAATCTCCAGTTTAATTGAATTTTTAAATATACTAGTAGTACTGTATGTTTCACTCGCGTAAAATGTAGTATTAATTATCGTGAACATCATTAATTTTAATAATGGAATTGGTCGCTAAATGTCGGAAGGGACAAGCAACAAGATGATGTTGATTTTTTCCCTTCCATGATCTATTCTAAAGATATGAAATTTCTCAGGTACGGCATCTAGAAGTAGTTAGGAATGCAGAGAACTTCAAAGGTTAAAATTTGGATTCCATTTATTTGTTCGGTGTTGCTTATTTTTATTTTATAGAATTTTATACTACTGTATAATACTGATATCTAAATTCATTTTATTGTGATTTTTGAGATTTTAAGTAGGCTACTGTATTCAGAATTTCAAGTACATGTATTGATGCTTTGGGCATTTTGCTTTTTGGAATATTGAATTTATGAGGGAAAACCAGCACTATTGAATAATGTAATATTTCAGTAAATAATTGAGGCGCTTAAAACCGAAACGGTTGAAGTCCACAAACCATACTTTTCCTTTGAGATAATCAACATTAAAGTTCATTACTTAATTTTGTTGCGAACTTTAAAAAGTAAACTTTGTTTTCAGAGAGTTTTTGGTTTGTCGTCAAAATTTAAATTTTTTATTTTTGAGCGCACATTTTATTTTTGAAGTTTAGAAATATAAGTTATTTAAAACATTTGTGGAATTGATTTACTTTGGCAATGAAGCATGTTTATAAGACCAATAAAATGATATAAGTACATATACATTGTAGTTCAACGCGATGCCATCGGCCAATGGCGCTGTAAAGTACTTGGATTTTTTGTTGCTCCAAACCTCTTTTGACTGAAATCACACTTTCATATTTTTAGGAAAAGTGTTTCCTCCGAAAATTTACGACGATACGATTACATGTATAACGTCACTTTTTTGATTTTTTAGAAGTGACTTTTGCTTCCCTTTTCAAAAATCAAATTTTTCAGACGAAATGGTTTATGAGAAGATATTGGGTGAAAATAAGTTTGCAAAAGTTGAAATTACACAAGGTACAAGAATCCCCCTTAAACCCAACATTTTATAAAAAACGGATTTCCGGGGGTCTCAATATTATATGTAGGAATATTATTAAAGTTAATATTAAAAAAAAAATAGTCATTTGGATAATTAAAATACAGTATTATTCTGAGGTACCGGTACTCTAAATGTTGTATGTAATGCCTAATTAATAACTTTTACATGTTATAAATGAATTAAATGTAATTATTTGGTCTAGAAAATTGTATTTGCTTTGCGCACATTTTTAATTAATTTTTCTTCAATTAGGCTTAAATTGGGTTAATTCTATTGATTTTCATAATTTCGAATCATAAGCAATTAAAATTCGCGTGTAACGAGAGCGAATCGTTCCATAATCCTCTTTCTCGATAGCGCCACCTGTTAACTCGTTCACGACATTTTCGGACTCAAATCCGATTTTAATGACGTCATAAACTTTTCTTCAAAGCACGCGCGCTCAAGCCGTCGAACACAATGCCTCGCCAGTTTTGCAACGCGTAACTCGATTAGAATTGTGATGTCAAACGTCACATGACGTCATCTTTCGACTCGTCATGCGCGCTCAACGTGGGTAGATAAATTTGTTGCACTTTTTCGGTCAACAATCATTCGCTCCACAGGATAAAAAAAAAACGCGCGGAATTTTATTTGCGACGTCAAATTGTGTGCGATTTTTTTTTCTTTTGATGTTGTTGTTGCTGTTTAGGCGGAAGTGTACGTAAAGCAAGATGTAAAAGCAAGTAAAAAGGAAAAAGAAAAGAAAAAGGTGAAAAAAAAAAAAAGTAAACTCGGATTTTAAATTGAAATTGTAAAGTTTGAGCAGACGATGTCGGGTGCAAGTGATATTATACGTCTGCCATATCAATCAAATCGATGAGCATCTCTCGCACGAGGGCGCTACAGCTGCGCTCACACGTATTTTAAAGGCTTCTATATATTATATATATATTTTTTATTTATTTGTTTGATATATTTCTATGGATTTGAGTCGAGGATAAATTGGGTGGGCGGGTGGATAAAAAGTGATATCAAATATTCGAAAGAATTTCGTTTTTTTTTTTTGGTCTTTGCAGGTGTCTCAACGCAGATTTCATGTCATTTGCCGGAGCAGAGAGGAGAAAAAAACAGCGTTAGCAGACGAAAAAATATATGTTGAACTTTCAGTCTTGCTTTTTTTTTGCTAAGTTTTAACGGTGCCTATGTGTGTGTTTCACAATAAACATTTTGAATTTATGGGTTTAATAAATAATTCTAAATTACGGTAATTTCCGTTAAAACGTTATATGCTTTTTTAAGAAAAGATTTACTATACCGGTACTGTACATTATTTTTTCTTAAAAATTTGTACATTCTGCAATTGGGATTTTTACTTACCGGTGCAATACAAGAATACTGTACCTCGCAATAATGGCTGTTCGCTTAATGGCGTTTCGTAATGATGACGATCTCAAATCTTCATCAGCGTTCTTAATTTCTATTGTTTTCATAAAACGTGAGTCTGCTATCGCCAAACTGCTTTTGCAGCCTATGAAAATTTATTTAATGGCGTTTTTCCCTTGATGACAAGGGTCCGGTTTCAATTGCGCCATTATTCGAAGGTATTCCTGTACTTAGATTTTTTTAATTTGTGTTTTTTTCGTAATTTTAAGACGTCTTCAATTTTTTAAAAAGCGTTTTGTTAAAATTTTTTTAAATTATTTGCTTCTAATTAGTTTTTCATTATTTTATTAAGAAAAGAAAATAATAATTTCAAACTACTGTAGATATTACTTTTATTATGGTATAATTTGAAATTTCCAATTAGAAGGAAACTTTAAAATTAAAGCGAAGTAGAGGGAAGGCTTTTAATTAAATTAATTAAAAATTTATTTGAAAAAAGAAAGAAAAAAAAAATCAATAAAAAAAAAATGTAGGCTAAATAATGAACATCTAAGTTTTTGAATTGTCTGGTATTTGCCCAGTTGCCTTAAAACCGCTTTTTTACGGGACTTAATTAACAAAGCAAATTTCTAATTATTGTGCACATAGTTTATTAATATAAATCAAAATAAACTTGTACTATCAATTGAAACTTTTATCTTTATTTTTTTACTTTCATTTAATTTCCTGATAAAGTAACACTATTTGTTGAATTATGAATATCATAAAAATTAAAACTCACAGCTTCATAAAGTTTGCATTAGTACCGGTAGATAGAGCATTTTTTAATCTACAGGTATAAAGTGAACTCTTTGAGCTTCTACCCTTAAAAGTGAAAAATGTGCTTACATCATATTGCTGCAAGTATTTCAATTTTTGCAATTCTGAAACTTTAGTTACCGTATATAAATTACGGTACACTATATAGTGAAGCTTTACTACGAGGATAATAATTTCTACATACTGGAAATTTAATGCACGTACAGTACTAAGTAATATACACATAATAACACGGCTACAAACTTGCGGTAATTGCTATTTATACTGTACAATAAGTTTAGCGAGATAAATAACGCTTTTCGCAAAGCAAAAAGGAGCCTCTAGTACAAGCGAAAGGTTCCCATAAAACGTTCCCACCCGAGAGATACAATACTGCGCAATGTTGACCTACGTGAGTTTTAAAGTTAGCTTTGTTTCCGGTATAATCTCCTAGCGGACTTCCGTCGAGCCATTGCCATTGCTTTTCCGCCTCATTAACTTTGAGCCCCATCCACAAGTGACCACCGCCGTAGATGGACTTTAGTTTGGCGGATAGGAATTCCGTGGTTTCTCGGTCTTTCGAGTAGGCCAACGTCATTCCCCCTCTAAGACAAAGTCGATGGGCGTGGTCCCAACTAACGGCCAAGTCAAACAGCTCGTAAAAGATCTCGTCGCGATAGAAACATCTGTTGTCTCCACAGTGCAACTCTGTTTCAATTTATAATTGAGTTAGGAAAGCGCTGTTATAAGTTAAATAATGTTGAATTACGTTCGCAATGTTTCCCACTTGTCGGATAAGGGCACTCTGTGCACTTGTAGTCTCCGGTTGAAGTGAGCGCGCAACGTCCCCCGTGTAAACAAGGGTTAGGATGACAAGCAGTGGAACTCTTAATTAAAATGAATTATTTTATCATAGGAAAAAATTGTGATAATATTAACAAAACACCTAGATTTGTCTTTGAATCTGTCGCTTTGGTTCCATAAATTTATGTTTTGATTTTTTTCACATTAAATTAGTAAATTAATTAACACCACTTTTTGCTTTCTTTGAACTTTTTCATTTGAAATTTCATTCTTTAGAAAACATACTGTACCTAAGATTTAAAGAAAGATCTAGGTATATAATGTTAATTAAAAATTTTCTTCGCAAAAAGTATACTTACATATAAATATGCAAAAGTTATCATTGGTTTCCATTTTATAAATAAATAATAAGTTTATGTTAATAATTATGAAATTAATTATTTCTTTAAAAAAAAAAATGATTTACAGTTTTCGATCTTCTGTGGCAGTTGAATGATTAGTAAGGCAAGTTTCCACTGCTTCTACGTTGGTTTTTAAGTTGACTCGTGTTTGATTTACCCACGTATCTAATTTCGATTGGCACATGGAATAGCATTCATTATTTAGTGCATTTCCGAGCTCACTTTTAGCATCGCTATCTTTCTTTGTCTTGAAAAGATAATATTAAATTTTGGGTTAATAATTTTTATATTATTATGAATAATTTTTAGGGTAATAATTATTCACTTGATAAGTTATGAGCTCGGACAGAAGTTGATTAGTTTTATCCGTTTTATCACTTTGTTGTTGAATTTTAGCAAGTTTTCTATCAAAGTCTTCGATCGAACTCTTCATTTGCTTTAAATTCGATTTTATTTCGTCCACGTTAAACTTTATAAATTAAAACCCAATTAATTAAACGAACTCTATATGCAATTGCACCCAATAAAAATTAATTATTAAATTGAGGGCACAGTACCTTGCTGCCGGGAGATGGATTGGCTTCCAATTTTTCTATTTTCTCATTTAAGTAGTCAAATTTCTCATTCAATTTCATAAAACTTCTATAAAAAAAGAATAAAAAAGATTATATTGAATTTTTAATAAATAGGATAAGCCAATTTGATATTTCATTGGTATCAGCCTAAGGAAATTTTTTTTTAATTTAGATAAAATATATCAATGCATCAACAAAAAATTAATGAAAAAGTTTTAAGAAAACCAGAAAAGCTTCAGGAAAAAAGTTAAACAATCAGAAAAATATTAACAGACTTGGTTTATATTTAACTAAACCTTTGTCAAATGTTAAAATTGAATTTTAAAGCACATAATAACGAGGAAATGTTTGAATTTTTTTAAATTTATTGACGTACCACCAACAGAGTTGTGCAAAATTGATTACGAACGAAATTTCAATTCTATAAAAATAATAGAACTGTAAAAAAAAAAAAAAAATCCCTAGTGGATATTAAGGCAATTTTAAACCAATTTAACCCAAATAATTAACTAGTAAAATAATAATTTTTAAAACTCACGTGTAAATAGATTCCGTTTGGCTACTTTCAGCATTCGATATCAAACTGTACGTTGAAAAAATGAGCGCAAAGTTTAAAAAGTTCAACATTTTCATAAATGTATTAGTTACTAAGAAAAAAAAAATCAAATTGAATTTTGATGTCACGAAAAAATGAAACGCCGCTTTTATATCTTTTTTCTCAAGTTTTTAATAATTAGATTAGTGTCCGACCGATCTAGTCTGTGCCACGGTTCACAAAGTGCTGCTTTCAGTTTAGAATTTTGCTTTAGATTTTTTTTTTGTTGACAAATTTGAAACTCAGATAATAATCAGTCCTAAAAGAAATTTTGAAGAAGATGGACAAATCCATAACTCAGGGGTAGACATACATTATAATTATCACTCTATCGTAATCATTAAAAATAGAAGTGACTCATGATGTTTAAAAGTGAGTGAAATAAATTCTAAGAAATCGAATTACAATACAGTAGTGAGTTTGCGATTAAGGTTATTATGCTTTTATTTCTTATGAATATTTTTTTAATGTTTATAATGAACATTTAAAACAAAAAAATTAATTATTCCGAATGCTACGAGATTATTTTTTTATAACTTTGTTGCATTATAATTTCCATGAAAATATTTCTGTAGCGCCGAAGATAAAATTCGTATCTATATTTCGTCGCGTAAAACAAAATAAACGCTGAACGATAAGGCGTAATAGCATTTTATTTAATTTTTATTTATCCAAAAACGAAAAATGCGGGAAACGATAAAAATTAATCGTAAAATAGAAGCAATAATTTTGGCGTGAATGAAAGAGATGTGACGTAATGAGAGATGATTTTTCTTGCGATCGTAATGACATGTAATGTGAATAATGGTGATTAGAGTATAAATCTTGTTCGCCGCTCATAAATCTGTTTACATAGAAACACTAGCTAGTGCCACTGCGCCGCTGTCCTCATTTCGCGTCACCCAAACGAAGATGGCGGCACCTAAATCAACACGCGCTCATCTAGGATCATTAATCAGCGGGAGGTTGCAGCCGGATGACCAAGTCCTTCGCTCACAAAGCCTTCGACTGGACATATTCGTTTTTCACCCTTCTGTCGGATTCGATTTCGATTAAGTACGCGTTTTATTACTCTTTTCGCACTATTCTCATCTATCCATTTCGCTCCTCATCCACTCAAAACACGTACCACCGTAGTTTATCTCGGTTATAATTATTTGCAACGAGTAACAATATTTCAAAATTAAATTTGATTAATAGCGATTTATTTAATCAAAAACAAAATTATATTTCATCGTTTTCCCCTTCTCCCTTTACATATAAACAAAAGCGTAAATAACTTATATTTTGAACAAATTTGATTCATTATACTAACCTGATCAATGCTCTGTATATTCTGCAGATTGACCAGGGTTATAAAGGGAGTAAATACAGTAATTTATGTTCTCATTACGGTATTCCCCATGTTAGTCTTATTTTACCAAAATTTGGCGCTACTGAGGAAAAAAAAATTCGCATTAAAATAATAATCTTCTTCCAATGTGAGAACGATCACTGCTAAATTCAAAAGCGTCCATTCTTTAGTTTAGAAAGATTTTCCGAGTCTGTCTTAAAGCATTTTCTAACCTAATTTTTAGATTTTTTTCAATTAAAATTCTAAATTCATTGTTGAATTTGATTAAATAGTGTAGATGAAATGCATTTGTTTTGCTCAAATTTATATAATATAATATATTTTTTTAATGCCTACAGGGCATGCTTTATTATTGTTGTGCAACTTTTTTTTAAAATTTTAAATCGGGAGACATTTTAAAAATGCATCTATTGCCTTAGACGAGAAGTTACTCGTACTGTATATTCAAAGTCGACTGGTGGTTTGACATAGCTTTAGAGGAAAAGTTATTTTTGGGGCATCCAGTACTG
>JAQGAY010002113.1:0-11627 GCA_034698085.1 Polydesmus angustus
TTTTTTTAAAAATATTTAAATAAACATGCACATCGTGTTTCTTATAAGGTTGAATTGGAAATTGCAGTTTCTATTAATAACGATGCGTCTTTCCACCTCTTTCCCGCCATCAATCTACCTATAGAGCTAGTCGTACTAAGTTTGTTCTATCCCCTACTTTGAAGATCACACTTAAATCCACTAGCAATCATAAAAAGTGTCATTTCAAGTGATTTGAAATGCTTTATGCGTATCTAGGTTTGGGGGGAAGTCGAATCCAGTGAGAGAGAGTGGAAGGAACGTGTTGTCAGGAAGGATAATTCATTCTGCGGATGGAGTGTACGTGATTTTAGGTGCCATCTTTCTTTTTCTGTGTGTGCGCCTGTTTTTTTTTCTTTTTTTTTTTTTTTTCAGTTTTCTCTCTATTTTGATACGAATTTGTTTGACGTTTATACTCGATAAAACTCGCAAATTCACGTAGCGCTACATAAATATTCGCTGGGTAATCTACGCGCAAAGTTTTACTTAAAAGGAACTTTTTTTCTCCACTATTTTATTGTAATTTAAGATTTAAAAAGATAGCATTTTTTTTTATGAAGAAGCAGCTTGCTTATTAATCATCTGATTTTTATTACTGTTACCGTATGACGTTTTTTTAAGGCACTTAAATCTAATTGCGTGTCGGTTTTTAGCACTTGAGTCTTAAGTTTTCTTCGCGTTGAGCGGAGATTAACGAACCTTGCTCTGACTAAGCAGAGTGAAGGCGCTAAATTAATGATTGAAATGAGAAGTCCATTAAAGCAAAGAATGTTACGTTTCACTGAACTATTTGTGATACATTTTTTTTTTTTATTTTCTAATCCGGAGCCGTGGCAATTGTCTATTTTTCTGTTGTCTCCTTATAACAAATTTATTCAAATTTTTTTTACGATTGATTTGATCTACTTCTTATTTTATTGAAAAGCCTTTTATTTTAAAGATGAAGCATTAAAGTTAAAGAAATTGAAAATTATAAGAATATAAAAATAAAATGTCAATTAGCGTAAATAGTTTTTAATACCGGTAGTGAGTTGCGCCAAACCTCTCGTTACTTTAAGTATGTGATGCGACATCCACTTTTAAAAGTGTTAAAAACATTGTTAAAATGATTCACACCCACAAGACTTTCTCAAAAATAATTATTGTCACGTGGCATCTATTTTTAATTTTACCTAGGGTGTACAATTAGACTTTGTACTGTATTTGTCAAAAAATAAACTTTAGGTCATTGCATTTCGAATCTGACAAAACTAGTTCTATGTGGGCCATAACTCTATTGCAAGTGATACAAGAAAAGTCAACTGTTAACATAAGGATTAAAGCTTGCGCAAGCACATTTTCAATTACTGTACCTTAAAATGAGGTAAAAATGACATCACAGATTTAAAGGAGTGTTGTAAGGAGGTTAATATTGATTTTCTTTATTTTAAATACCGGTAATTATTATTAACAATAAAAAACTATGTTTTGTATCGGCAGCTAATAACATTAATCTCGTCAATAGCGTTTAACGTTTAAAAGTCAGTAAACTATTTTTGCAATATTGAACCAAATTTAAAGACTAGATTTTAAATAGTGAATTAAATTTAATGCAAATTATATTGTGAGCGTTGATGTTTTAAATTTTTGTTTCTCCTAAAACCAGTAAAAAAACTTTTAAAATTTTGTGAAAGTTTTATAAATATTGTTTATAAAAATGATATTTAATGTAAAAATAATAGTTAAGTTTACCTACTATAAACAGGTGGCAATTATTGTATAATTACGCAGTACATACGTAACATAAATATTATAATGGCGTATTACGAACGTGGCATTAAAGGTATCCATTGGAATGTTTACAAATCCATTAATCGTAAATTGCTGGATAGATTTTAGGTTCCTCGATCGGATATAACGTAATAAAATTGCTCGTTCCAGATGTCTTTTTAACCGAATTCTACTGTATAAAAATTGTACGTTTAAAAACTGCTCTTCTATTAGTATGTTTATTGTTACTGTCAATTGCTAAAATTTTAAAAAATAATTCAAAATTCTTAAATTTTTAAATGATGTTTATCTTTACATTTTAAGAAATTAAGGATAAACAATTTAGCTAATTAATTCCTAAGGAGGTTTGCAACCACACACGCAATTAATTAAAAATGTTTTGCTTAATTTGACGTTTAATTAAATAATGAAAAAACACACACATGGGTATACGGTTAATGAAACCAGTAGTTAGCTGATTTTTGCGCTACATTGGCTACGTATCATTACATTGAGTGTGGGAGTTGTCGGGCGGTAAGTTGTACTGTATATTTGTTTATATACCGTACCGTATTTGTATTGTGACTTGCGTCATAAAAATAGTTTTCGACGACGCAATTTTTTTCGCTCGTAACTATGGTAACCATGCAAAGTTGTTTATTAACTGCAGCAGTTCAACGCTGCGAAATGGTAACAGCAGGCGTAAAATGTATTTAAACGTTATAATTATACGATGCATGCATTAGAGCCATCGAGGTTTGTTTGTTGTTGTTGTTTTTTTCAATTATTATTTGCTTAATAGAAAAATTAGAATTTTTTTTTCACGTTTGGATAGGTTTATTTTATGATGAAAAGTCATGTCTCGCTAGGAATCGATAATATTTGATTCTTATTTATTATTATTATTTTTTTTTTTTTGGTAATATTTTTTTTATTATTATTATAGTATTTTTTTTTCTGGAGGAAATAAAAGATTTTTGATTTGAATTTCAGGCAGGAAGTTAGCGAAACGTCACGCTGGCTTTCTATTTGTATACTCACTTCATTAACTGGCTGTATTAATAATACACAGCACTGATTGTTTTATTCATCATTTACAAAGGAAGAGCTTGATAGTAGCGGGTGTTTGTCTAACCTTATCTTCTCGTTGCTTCTTCTGCTGCTGCACTGTCGTCTTAATGTCCCACTCGGTGCGATTCTCATCTGCAAGTATAAACAACATAATAGTTAAGCTCGGTTAATTTTATGCGATTCGCTAGATAAATAAAGTATAGAAATGTATTAATGCCTTGATCAATAACATTGGCTGACTTAGATGCCAGATGAAGAATTATAATATGCGGAGATAGACAATAGGTTCGACGAATAAACAAGGATAATCGATGTTTTCGATTCACTTATTCTTTTCAAAACAATGCATTTTTTTTTTTTTTTTTAAACATTTTTTTTTTGGAATTGTTTGATGAAATAATATGAAATGGATAAAAGATAGGACGTAGATAAATTAATTTTCATTGATTTTCTAAAACTCACGAAGCATTAATTTTTCTTTATGATAGTTATAGGCATTTATCGGAGAAATATAGTGTGTCCGTAAATATCCGAAGCTTTTAAAAAGCGAATAAACAAATCAAATTTTAATGAAAATGAATTATTTTTTTTTATATTTACATACAACAACACCTCCGATTTAATAATAAAAAACAATTTTTAAAATGTGACCTCTACAACTGAGTCGGCACGTAATAATGCGCTCTAGGAAATTTGAAAAAATTTGCATTAATCCTATGGTAGATGCCGGCACGTGCCGAAATGCTGTCGGCAGGTATAGGCTGCAAGTCCGCAACATGCTTTAGCCGTCAAAGTAAACGCCTGAGCACGTTTACGCGTGCCGACTCAGTTGTAGAGGTCATACTCTAAAAATTGTTTTTTTTATCATTAAATCGGAGGTGTTGTTGTATGTAAATATTCAAAAATTACCGGTATTTCATTTTCATTCAAATTTGATTTGTTTATTCGCTTTTTAAAAGCTTCGGATATTTACGGACACACTATATAATATACCGGTATACCTAAATCGAGAAAAAATAAAGTCGGATTTAACTTGGAAGACGCGGAATTTTCAAGTTTCTGATTAAGAAAGCGATAAAATTTATACGTAACCCTATAAATAAAATTCATTAATTAAATTAATAATTTTTTCTCTCCCTCCAAAATAATGTACAAATTATTTTTAATTAAAAACGTTCTATACGTACGATTGTAGCGTAATATTATCAAGTTGATATTTATCATTTTGTTCGTTGTTCAAAATACCGCGGTACACTGGGCTATATCATTTATCGTGTTAAAAACATAGAAAGAAGGGAGTTAGATCACACATTGAAATGCCTCGCGCATTTCTGTCGTTGGTGATCGATTAACACTTAAAGCTTTCTAATTTGCAAACGGTTGCGCAATTATTTGAAGACGATTAATTGTAGTGGAATCACTTTGCGAGATAATTTGTTACTTGGGTTGGGGTGGGGGGGTATATTTTTGGAAGTCGTTGGGTTCTAAATGAAGGAAAATGAATCAACGTCCCCTCAGCGGTGTGATGGAAGTAATAGATCACGGCGCTCCATTTTGTTGCTATTATATTATAAACATTAAGAGTAAAAGCTTTAAATTTTGTAAATGCGCGCAGCCGAATTAACGCATTTACGATAAAAAAATATTTGAATTGGTATATAACTTGCGCAAAAACAATTCAATTTTTTATTAACAAAATTTTATTGAAAAAAAAAAAAAAAAAAAATGCACGATTACTTATTTCAGCTGAAAAATAAAAAATAAAGATGCGTAATAAAATTACCATTTTAGCGCTTTACTTCGGATAGAAAAAAAAAGAAGCGTTAAATGCACATTTTTGCAATTTCAAAAGCTCGTTTGTTATAATTATTAAGTTTTAGGACGAAAATTGAGCGCTCGGAGCGGTTAAAGAAGTGAAGAGAGGATAAACCCAGCCTAGTCTATTGCCTAGTAAATTTTCGAGATGAAAAATCGTGAAAAGAAAAGTGGATCATTTTTTTTTTTTTTTGAGAATTAATGACGTTGAAACTTTGTATTTAACTGTTTTAATGCTAATTGATGATATAACGCGGAAGATTAAAAAGGGAGAGAAAATTTTTTGGGCTGTAATTTTTTTTTTTTTTTTTTTGTATAATGCGTAGATAAAAATTAAATAATATACAGCCGCGCGCGGTTTTGTTAAATATAGACCTATCTGTTATTGTACATTACGTGCTCAAGTCCTATCTTTTATTTTCAAGCGTCATCGTTTTCGTAGAGCAAAAAAAAAAAAAATGAAAATAAGAGAGAGTGTGGGTGTGTATGGGAGGAGTTATTTATTTAAAAGAAAGTAAAAGTGAGTAAATAAATAAATGAAAAGAGTTGAATGAGTACGAGGCAACTAAGTTTGACGCTTAAATCAACAAAACAAATTAGAGAAACGTCTCGAAGCACAATATAAATGCAAGAAGGAAAGAAGATTTGACTCTCATTTGCAATTTTAATTAGTCTTATATTAAAATTCTGTTAGTGTAGTCACTTTATGGTTGGGCTCGGTATTGTGAGCAGCGGCACCACCTCTTTCCCGCCTCTATAAAAAGCGAGTAAGTGTTATAAATAATAAAATAAACGCAAAGATTATACGCGTAGTTGACTAATTTCGACTTTGCTAAGAGGACTCGACTAATTTCGCATTTGAAATGGAGAAAAATTTCGTGGCGAAGTACTGTTTTTTTTTTACGTTTATTTATTTTTAAATCGAGAGACGATTTTTTTTTTAATCCTTCGGTATTGATTGACATTAAACTCGCTGCGCTAATTTTATTCTTCGTTTGTGCCGTCATTTATTTATTAATGTATGCGAAAACTTGAAATTATCTTTACCAATAATTCATTAACTTTACACGTCAGTCTCCGAGTGATTTACAGCGCGACGAACGTAATACAATAAACAAAGGAAATTGATGAAGAAAAACCGTTTTAGTTTTTAAATCTGCGCTTTGAATGGCAATTTTGCCCGCACCTTATTATTATGATAATTTGAATAGCAATCTAAATAATAATAGGTTTACTGGTGTTTTTTATTTTTTTTTGGCTTACATGTAATTAAAAAAAAACCGTTGATACAATGCGCGATAAATCTCGTGAACCTTGGAGCTACGTGTATTTCGTCGTGAGTTATGGCGTCAAAAGAATTTTCGATTCGGCGATTAAAATTCGAATGACGGATTATATAGGGTCTTCGTTGGATGACGCCAGTTTTGAAAGATGACTAAATCAGTCGAATTTTAATTAAAATGAATTTTATGTTTACATTAATTAACACCTCTCATTTAAATTATTTATATCATCTCCAGCTGAATCGGCACGTGTAAACGTTCTCACGCGCTCACTTTGACGGCTGAGTCTTTTGCGGACTTCCAGCTTGCACCTGCCGACTGAATCTCGGCATAAGCCGGCATCTACCATAAGATTAATGGAAATTTCTTTGAGCGCATTATCACGTGCCGACTCAGGGCCGCTTCCATAGACGTCTCTTAAAGATAAGGATTCCTTAAAAAGCGCGATCTCTCTCAATATTACAACTACGGCATTGAAAAAATATCGAAATATCGATATTATTTTGCGATACAGTAAATCAAATTACTAAAACGATATATTGAAAAATTATCGATACGATATATATCGATATTTTTTTAATGCCATAGTTGTAATATTGAGAGAGATTGCGTTTTTTAAGGAATCCTTATGTATAAGAGACGTCTATGGAAGTCGCCCTCAGTTGTAGGGGCCATATTCTAACAATTGTTTTTTTATAATTAAATAAGAGCCGTAATTAATGTAAATTTAAAGAAAAAATTATTTTCATCAAAATTTGACGTGCTTATTAATTTTTTTTTAAAATACTGTACTCCGTAAATTTAAAAACACATGGTATAAGTAATGAACTTTGTACTTAAAACCAGAGTAGTTTAGAAACCTTGATGTAATTGAGTTCAATTTATGTGTATATTTTCCTTTCGATCAAATGTACACAACTACGACAAATCTGCATCGGATAATAAAATTACCGGTATGCATAAAAACAAGAGCCTCAGCTTCATCGACCTCTGATTGTTGTTATTTTAAACAAATCCTCATTATTAAATATTTATGAAAAACCAATTTTCTATTTTCACATGGTGCAACTTTTAAATATAATTATAGAAAACAAACATTTAAATTCTAAATGATAAAACAGAATATTTCAAACAAAAATTATTATTGCGCATACGATTTATTTCCGACGTTGATTACTGTAACAATATAACTGTTTACACTTTAACTGAAAAATTAAATAGAACCTACAGGGTAGCGTGGCCGAGTGGTCTAAGGCGCTGGTTTAAGGCACCAGTCTCTTCGGGGGCGTGGGTTCGAATCCCACCGCTGCCATCTTTTAATGCAAGCATTTAATAATTTTAACATCACCCGGTATTAATTCGAGCTAAATAATTTTAACATTAATAGCAATTCAATAATTTTTCAAAAGTAAAATATTTTAAGGCCACTTTGCTGGTGTTCTGGCACTTCAGAGCTCTCTGCCACCACAGGGGAATAATTTTGCTGTGGCTACCAATCTTTGGCTTTAACAATTACTCAGTCGGTCAGGATGGGACAGCAAAAACCGAATTAATTAATTCGGGTCAAATCAACCTTATTTTTGTAGATTTTGGCAGTAGAACCATGTACATGTACAGTATTTTTAATCGAAACAAATTATTAAAAATCAAAGTGCGGTACTTAAACTAAAAGTTTAAGCTGGATATAGCCAGATTGATTTCAGACGTTTACGATTTTTAGGAGAAAACAGTTCCATCAGGTAGCGTGGCCGAGTGGTCTAAGGCGCTGGTTTTAGGCACCAGTCTCCTCGGAGGCGTGGGTTCGAACCCCACCGCTGCCATTCTGTTCATTTTACCACGTTAACAATGATATATAAAAAAAAACTTTCCTGTAACGTATCAAGACCGTATATCAAGGAATAATAAGTGTAAAGTGTGTCTTTAAAACTACGAAGCTTTTAAAAAGCGAATAAACAAATCAAATTTTATTGAAAATGAATTTTTTTTTTTATTTATATACAAAAACACCTCCGATTTTATGATAACAAACAATTTTTAGAATGTGATCTCTACAACTGAGTCGGCACGTAATAATGCGCTCAAGGGATTTTGAGGAAATTTGCATTAATCCAACGGTAGATGCCGGCACGTGCCGAAATGCAGTCGGCAGGTGTAGGCTGCAAGTCCGCGAAAGCTTTAGCCGCCAAAGTGACCGCCTGAGCACGTTTACGCGTGCCGACTCAGTTGGAGCGGTCATATTCTAAAAATTGTTTTTTTAGCATTAAATCGGAGGTGTTGTTGTATGTAAATATTCAAAAAATTAATTCATTTTCATTTAAATTTTACTGATTTATACGCTTATTAAAAGCTTCGAGATAACATGACTAATTATTACGCTTATTTTTTGCTTAAAATGAGAAAATTTGTTAGGCTTTGAGTATCATCTTTAATCGTCGGAATTATTTATTAAAAGTAAACTTTATCTTTTACTAAAGTTACTACGGTAGACAGAGTTAATTAAGTTTGTTTCGCGAAAGGTTTGTGATTTTAGTTTAACTTTGTAATTTTTTTCTTCTATAGCGTGAGAAACATTCTCGAGCTTGGAAATTTGTGGAAGAAAAAGTGAATTACATTTTTTTTTTCTTTTTTAAATAGAGTGATGATTTTTATTTAGATAAAATTTCCTATCAGATGCTTCTAAGGAAGCTTAATGATGAGACGTAGGAGAATGTGCGCGTGGAGTGGGTGCGCGCGTAATGTAGGGTGAGGAAAGAGTTGTTTGGTACATGTAGTATGATGGCGATGGTGTAACATCAACTGAATAAGTGCGTGTGTTTACAATGGAGGAAAAGTCGAGGCGCACACTCGATGCAGACGAACTACCTATGTGAAATTAAATCGCGTAAATTTCACTTAAATTAAGTTGAAACTAACGAACCGATGTATTCAGTCGGCTGAACCTGGCGTTCTTTATGCCACCGCTACAGTCTGCATCCGTTCCACTACTTTTGCTTTTTGCACCACACTTCGTTTCTTTTCATCTCACCCACTTCAAAATTATATACTGTAAAGTTTCTCCGTGACTGTACTTAACTAAGCTAGTGCTTGAGATGCCGGTATTATTTTGAAGCTAATCACCATTCAAATGAAAGGTAAATGAATAGAGGATATATTCATAATTATACAGTGGCATATTAATAGAGAACAAGCCCAGATATTTACAAAATGATACCGGTACTTTAAATGATTAAACTAGTTTTTCCTTTGCGAAGTACCTAGAACACATCAGTTATCTCTTTGAAAGGATTTGATGACAAAAATTAACAGTTTTTAATTAGGTTTTAGTAAGAAATTGGTTAGTATGAAAGATTTACATATCAATATAGCGGGTGTACGAAATGTAAGTATCCATCTTCCGCTTGTTATTAAAAAAAACTAGCAAAGGTAATATTTTAAAAATAGTGCCATTTTACAGAGAAACTAAGAAAGTTTTGTCTATAAAAAAATAATTTTTTAGTTACTTCAATAAATGTCAAAAAAAACCTAAAAATTAAAAAGTTAATTTGACACTTATTTGAGCAGTACTATCCTGGGATAACAACGCAATTATAATGAAACAAAAATGCAACAACAATTGAAAAATAATGTAAATAATAAAACATTGCTACAGACATTCGAAATGGGAATATTTTGGAATTAGTTCTAAATTTTAGTTGAATTTACGTGTCTCATAAGTGGTCAATGCGCCCAGCTGTATTAATGACATTCATTTTACAGCATAAAGAGCGTTCAAACTTGCGTCATTTTAAACGTATAAAATTATTTAAAAAAATTCATAATTTCAAAATATTATTACTTTTGGAACAATTTATTAAAAATTTGTCTTTTCTTGAAAAAAAAAAAATATTAGCATGGAAAATTTTGGTTCTGAAAAACGTTATTTTTTGAATTATAACTTTTTTTTATATTTTTTGAATTAACAAAAAAATTATTTTTTATACACAAAAAACTTTCTGAGTTTCTCTGTAATATGGTATTATTTTTACATTTTTATCGTTGATAGTTTTTTTTTAATAACTGGACACCCGATATGTTTGCGCATATTGAATTTTGCAATTGCCAGCTGACGCTGTGGTATTGCTTACAAGCCTTACATGGTCTTTTGCTTTGCTACAATCATATAAAACGTATTATAGGATGCTTTAATAAGGATCTGCTTTTTTAAAAAAGCTTTTTTTGAAAGCTGGTTGTGAACTACCGTAGCGAAAGTGTCAAAAGCGTGGTATCATTTTTTTATAAAAGAAAATATTAATCTTATTTTCTTTAATGATCGTCGTTTTCATCAGCTTTTTTGTCCCCCTCTCTCTTGAGGTTAAGCTTCTGTCATTTCAAATCTTCGCTTTTTTTATCCTATTAATCACTTTTTCTTCCGGTGTTTTGATGAGTTTTTAAGTTCGAAGTTGAAAGCTATATTATACGTGTTAAGAATCGATGACTTTCTTCTATACATTTCTTTTTCTATCATCTACAATAGTGTTATAAACACGTATATCAAAATATATATATTTTTTTATAGATAAATAAATAAATAATTTGAAGTTAAATTTTTACTAAACCGGCGTGAACACATACTCTATAGAGTCTATAATATTCGGAGTATTGGAATTTATTTTTATTGATTGTTGAAATAGTGTTGAGCGAAAAATGTTGGCGTCATTATTTTAGAAGGCGACATTTTTTTTCTTTCTTTTTTTTTTCTTTTTTTAAAAAATATAAGAAATAAGTAAGAATTGTTATATTTTGTGTGGAAACATTTTTTTCGCTACGTTTATGTCGTCAGCTTTTACAGTTCATTACTCTCGTCCATCGTTTTTCAAAAACTACAATATAAGGCAATATAATTTTCTTTCATTTTTTTTTTTTTTTTTTGTTTTTTCTTCCGCCAAGCTCTTATTTTTTAGCCGAGGCGGGTGTATCGAGTCTAGCATATGTTAGCCGGACTTGTCGTCACGTGTATCACTTTTATCGGAAACTTTCAGCTGTGCATTCAAGTGTGATTGGAATTCTGAAAAACATAAATGCTTTAAAAATTGTCTCTCGCACGGCGGTGCGATTCGCTGTGCCCGGAACGCCGCGCTACGCTATTCCGCTCTGATTCTTCTCCTCTTTCAATCTCTTTCTCAGTCTAAAATATCTTTTATTTCTATTGCCACCAGCAGCTTCGTTCATCGTTAGATTTGTCCTGTCTAGTTTGGAAATGTGACATTTATTTATTAAATCGAATTCGGGCGAAGACGCGGCCCGGCTATCTACCGACTTTCTTTTCTATAGCCCATATCCGTTTCAAAATGGTCGAATTGGATGGTTATTAGTTAGTCGCCAGATAGAGAGAAAAAAAATATAATTTTCAGAAATTGGTTTCGATATTGTTTTGGAATGAATTTTGTTCCGCCGTAATATTGACTACCAGCACTACTACTGCTACTCCTGTATTTTTATTTTGGTCGGATTGAAATTGCTTTGATTTTGTTTTGAATGGCTTTTCATATACAGTAAAACTCGCTTATAGTGCGATTCAAGGAACCGAAAAAAATTCGCACTATAAGCGGGATCGCACTATAACCCGGAAATGCTAAAAAGGTAATTTAAATTTCCTTAGTGAAATGAAACATTTACTCTTTTTGCATGCATTCTGTAATTGGCACAAAAAAA
>JAQGAY010002114.1:0-11626 GCA_034698085.1 Polydesmus angustus
GTCTGTACGGATATCTGGTTGTGCATTACTTATGTCTGTACGCGTCGTCTGCACAAATTCATCTGCTCGTTCAAATCCCCCACTCAACTAAAATCCAGCCATTTTATTCTTAGAAGAAGACTATGGTGATGTCCGATTTTACGTTAGTAACCACAGCGATTGGTCATATCAAGAAATTAACAAAATAAAATCCAATGTACCAAAACTAATGCGTTTCAGTTTTCCTCCAGTCGTTGCTCGATATTTAATAATATCTTTTCAAAACCAAACTTCCATATGTGATATCAAAATATACCATTCTAACAGTAAGTGTAATTTTTTAAGCAAAAATGTTTGTAATCATATGATACGTTTTAACAAAACAAAAATGCGGGTTACGTTTGGCTTTCATAAAATATTTAACGATGATGTAACTGTTGATTCGCGTAGGTGCATTATCTTGCGGCCAGCCTGATGTACCTTTAAATGGAAATATAACTAACCGCAGCCCTAACTCGGCCACTTTCGATTGCGAGCGTGGTTATAGAATGATTGGAAATGCGACCATTCGTTGTCTCAACAGTTTTTGGGAAAATCGTCTTCCAGTCTGCATTAATCTAAGCAACTATAATAACAAACAACCTTCGGAGGTTTCACAAACTAATTTCAATGCAGTACAAATTCCTAATAAAACTGACGAAAAAGATTTAACTACCATGAAATTTATGAGTAAATGATGTACACTATAATATTTTCTAAAGCTAATGTCACTAATAATTGTTCACTAATTTGTTTAGGTTACGGTGTTTATGCGGCCGGAGTTTGCGTAACACTAGTTGTGGCCATCTGTCTCGCTTGGAGGTAAACCCAACTCTTTAGAATAATTATTAATTAAACATTTAAATACATTTTATAGGTACCGCGCTAATCGAAAAGTATTTGAAGCTCAACTAAACGTTAATCAGCTCCAAATAAGTAACGGAGTGAACGAGGCGAGCAGTGGAGAGATAAGGCCGAGAACTGTTTCCGTTCATTTTGCAAGAAACCGACCGAATAGCGTCGATGAGCACGAATATACTTACATCACCTTCAATACAAATCACTACCAAAATGGTTGTTGAGGCTTTAAAACCAAATTTTGAAAGAAAAAAATAAGTAAAAAAAGTTTAAGTAAAATGAGAGCTCATAGGACCATGGGCAAATAAAATTAATGTCTAAATAAAAGAGAAAAATGTGTTTACTTTTCGGGAAGTAATATTTCATTAGTTTGATTTTCATTGCAAGAGGGTCCAAGAAATAATTTATAGGGCCCCAAACCCATTATCTTAAAACTGAAAGCGATAGACCCTCGAATTTTGTATCCACATGTCATCATTCTATGTTAATTTATAATAACGCAATGTTTTTTTATAAAACATTTGTTTACATTTTCATCATTTTTTATTCAATTTATTATGAACCACAATTATTATTATTAGTATGTTTATAAAATTGATTTTTCTTTTTTAATCTCGTTATCCGGTCTAATTTTTTTTTGCCGGAAGTCTATTTATGTCTGCGGATTAAGCAATCTTTATAATAACATGTATATTGCACATAATAAAAACCATAATTATCAGAAAACAATTAAATAGCTTTACTCAGTTGAAAAAAAAAACCTGACTTCTAAAAATGAAAGCAAATTTTCTAGTTCGTTTTTGCTTAGGATTATCCGTGTGTTATAAAAGTAAGAACCAAAAAATAATTTTTTTAGCTGTTACGCAATTTGTTTACACTGTTTAAAAATAAACATTGTCGTTTTCTGCTTAAATATTACTGTAGTAAAACAATCATTTTGTTTCAGCAGTTTTTTGTCACAGACAATGCGTGAATCCCGTTAAACGAAATAATCTCGAATTTGTACGAATTAACCAAACGGAAGTGCGGTTTCATTGCCGCGGCGGTTACGTCCTCTACGGAAACCACATAAGTTCTTGCAAGAATGGGCAATGGACACCGTCTGGACAACACTGCAAAGGTATGCATTAAAAATTAACCATCTTTAAAGATAGAAAAATAGAGATTTAAATGAGCATTCTTTCCAGTGTTTACGGGTGTGGCGAGCGGTTGGATGGGATGCGGAACACCAGGTTGTCCAGCGAATGGATTGCTCTACGTCGAGAAAATTTCGGAAAATAAATTATCTTACGATTGCAATTACGGTTTTGTTCTTTCAGGAGACAAATACAGGAGCTGTCAGCCGGATGGAACGTGGACTCCTCGCCTTCCCAAATGCGGTACATTAAAATTTCCATCTCCCTCGTAATAATAATATTAATGCTTTTTCTTTTATATTTTAAGTTAAAAATGCAGCCATAAATAAGCCGGCGCTACACGAACCTCACAAAAAGACAAATATATTTAGCACGGACGGAGTGCAAAGGACTTGTACAATTCACGCGGCAAATTTTTACGGAAACATCGACCTCAAATCACCACTCACTTTCGACAACATACTAATTAGCATCAGACAAGGTAAGCGACGCGAATAACACTTTCTCTTTCTCAAAGCTAATCATGTTTTAGCGGAACCTCTTTCGACTGAAATCACTCGCAACAATCCGGTTTTAGCAAAACATGTTTCCATTAAAATCGTAACGTCATTCTCCTAACCATTTAGGTTTTACCGGCAAAAGGAGTACAGTAGTGAGATAAGGTTTGGTGGAAACAGGTTTGACAGAAAATATATCTAGTTCCACCAACCCTTTTTTTCCGCTTACAATAAACTGTGTTACAATAATTTGAAAAAAATTAAAATTACTAACCATTTTCACTAATTGCATGTGATTATTTATATTTAGTTGATTCCAACGAAATTGGCGTCTACGTCACGTCAAACACAAACGTTGCGGATATAAACTTTCGAAATATCAAGCATTTGGATCACATCTATAACAAAACGTTCGAAAATACTACGGAACAACACATCACCGTGAAAACAACAGTGGCCAGATATTTGATTATTTGGTTTAAAAAACAAACTTCCATTTGCCAGATAATTGTTTTTAATTCGAAAGGTAATTTAAAAAAATTAATATCGTATTTATATAATTTGCACCGAGTGTTTAGTACAAAATTTGATTGATTATGAATAGAAACAACGGCGTGTGGAAAAGCGGACCAGCCTTTACACGGAAGAATATTCAAGTCCAATGGAAAAACCACTACTTACAAGTGTAATAGAGACTACGTAATTAGGGGCATGAAAGATATCCAGTGCAAAGTCGGAGTTTGGGACAGGAACTATCCTCGGTGTGTGCTCAAACCCACATTAGCGCCACAAAATATATCTCGCTCTTCTTCGTTGATCTCAGAGAGTGCGTTTAATAACGGTACTCGGAATGAGCAGGCCTCAAATAAGAGTAATTACGATTAAAAAAAATTAAAATTGCTCGAGTAAAATATTAATTATATTTTGTAGTTGTAGGTATTATTGTGGGTTCAGCATCATTCTGCCTAGTTCTCCTCGCGCTGTTTTATAAGTTCACCAAGTAAAATAAAATTGATTGTGTGACGTATTATTTTACTTCCATTTAATTTAATTTTTTTTGTTGTAGAAAAGTCAACTTACAAAATGATAAAAACTATTCTAAAAACCATGTTCTCGAAAATGTAATATTCAATTGCCCCGAAGAGATTCAAGAAAACGACGGAGATTATATTGTTGAACCTTTGAAATAGATTTTTAAATTCCAAAAATTAAAAAAAAAAAAAAGTTGCATAAAAAATAAAAATAAATAAAGTAAATGTATTTAAATAAAACCAGCCTCCAAAACAAGACCAGCGGTTTAAAGATTTTTTGAATAATTTATTTTTAATAAAAAATAAAAAAAACCCTTGTATAAAATTTAAAAATTGTATTTAGATGGAAACCCATAACATCGTAAATATTTAACAAAACGAGTTAAAGTAGAATTTACTAGAATCGGATATGTATCCTTTTCCTTATGTAGCCATATAATAATTATGACGTTACGGAAATATGATATCTACTTTCAGTGTTTTATTCAATTTCTTAATAAATCGGCGAAATTAAGAAAACACGTGAAAGTGAATATAGTTTTTTAAAATAACAATGGAAAAACGTGCGTTTATAGTTTTCTTCATACAATTGTCGACGTTTTATTTAGGTAAGCATCTGTAAGAAATTTTAATCCGAATTCATCTAATTTTCCATGCATTATAATAATTGAATATTAAAGCACTTTTTATTTTTCGTAGTCGCTTTCTGCTACCAACAACACGAAAATACATTAGCCCCTGAATCTAACGGTAAAAAGTTAAAAAAAAAAAAAAATGATTTTAGTTTCTTAAAAAAATTATTTTACGAATGGAAATTTAACACAAGAGATTTGCAACTTTAATACTTTACAATTTCCGTCTAACATTATTGTTATTGTTTTCTAATGATAGTTCGAGATGTCTCCGAGAATGAGTTTCACTGCGGAGAACCGGGAAGACCAGCGAGTGGATCTGTTTACTATAAAAAAAATTCCAAAAATAAATTAAGTTACTCTAATTGTATCGTGGGATTTGTTTTGTTAGGAGAAAGCGAAAGAAAATGTGAAGCGGATGGCTCGTGGTATCCTCCCATTCCCAAATGTGGTACAAATTGCTTACTACGGTAGCGAGTAAATGAATCTGTTTAAACCATTATTTACCACTTTTTTTTTTTATAGTCCAAAATCTGGCATCCAATAAAATAGCTAAACACGAGTCAAATGCCCATTTAAAGTTTAGCACTGATAGCGATAGAAGAACGTGTGGAACGCAAACATCAAATTTCCACGGAATCGTTGACTTTGAACAACAACTTTCATTTAACACCATACAATTAATTTTTAATAATACACGTATCGGTAAGTCTTGGCATGTTTATTTGGCCAGCATTTTCTTAACCTATTTCTTACCAAACTTTCAATATTTTTTTGTTGTTGCAAAAATGGATTGTTCATTTTTGTACTGTATTTGTGAAAAAGTGTCACAAAATAAATACAGTACCAGTAACTTTCATTTTTACTTTTTTAGACCACCCAAACAAAATCCGCATCTACATCGCTTCAAATATTGAATTCGAACAAGGCACCATTAAAAATAAAGATTCATTGCTTGAAATTTACAATAATACATTTACAGTCGCAATATCCAAGCAACAGATTGGCTTTGATGTGCCAAAATTGGCAAGATATTTAATCATTTGGTTCCAAAACTCGACTTTAATTTGCGAGATTATTGTATTCAATTCGAATGGTAAGTTTTTAAATAATTAGTAATTAAAAAAAAAATAATGAAATTAAATATTATTACCGGTTTGTTTGATTAGAAGCAACGACATGCGGTAAACCCGATCAACCTTTACACGGGCGAATGTTAAGAACTACGTCATATATTACGACGCTTTACAAGTGCGACCCTGGTTATACTATGAGTGGAAACGAAATTGTAAATTGTAAAAACGGAGTTTTTGAACACGCTATTCCAAAGTGTCTGTCTGAAAAATCTTTCGCGGAAAAAAACGACGGAGAAAAACCAAGCAAGACAAATATCAGTACGGTATTCATTGGTAAAGATATTACTGTTTAAATGATTAATATTGGGGTTTTTTTATTGTATAGTTTTAGGAGTTGGCGTGGGTCTGGCAGCACTATGTCTCATTCTAATCGCTGCGTTTTATATTTACAGAAAGTAAATACAGTAATTTAAAATACGTTTGAATTTAAAATGCTGTATTATTAAATAGGCTTTTTCTTTTAAGGTTTAAATGTTGTTGTTTCAAAAAGCGCCCTCTTGAAACTCGAGAAACATTAATCGAAGGGAGCGTGATGCACCACAACAGCGTCACAAATGATGAAAATCACTTGTATGAAGTTGTAGAAATTAATCGTGAGTGTTCGGGAAACCGTTCGGTTTCCAATAACGCTACACCTCAACTAAATGAAATTATAAGCGTTGAAAACGAAGTTTACGAAAGTTTTTGATGAAATAAAAACAGTAGGTAGCCTACTGTACATTCCGTAACCATTTGTATATTGTCACGGTATAGACAATAATAATATTGAAAGTGGCATTATTGCGAGGACAATAATTATTTTAAAATTTTGAACCATGCTCGCTGATAATTTTTTTTAAAAAATTTAAATTTAAAAAAAAATTAAATTGTCCTGGCAGTCACATTTTGACTTTTGCTTTTTTGACTGCTGTTAAAATAACAGATTACGCAATCGGAAATATAATTAAAAATCAAAAAAAAAAAAAAAAAAAGATTACAGATAAGCACATGTTCAATTCTATTATTGTAAATTACGAGTATTATGTTTTCATAATAAAATTAAATAATTATATGGAAGAAGAAAAAACAAGGATAAACAAGATTTAAAAAGAAATTCAGAACTTGTATTGATTTCCTAGTTAAGTTGACGCTGCAAAATTGTTTCGTTGCAATAACGGATTTTAAATTTCTTAGAAAACATAATTTACTCAACATACTAATTATACACCAAGCTTAATTTCAAATGTTAATTCGAACAAAAAACATTATTATAATAATAATTATTAGTAACAAAAAGGAAGATGGCAAAGCATCTCGTACTGTTTTTCATTTGTTTTTCAAACGTTTCTACAATTACGGGTAAAATAATTAAATATTATTATTAAATTTAACTTAATAAAATATTAAAAGACGGAACTTTTAATTTAAATTTTTTTTGTAAAATTAATTAAATTTGCTTTTATGCAGCGGTATAAAATAAATCTCATTATTTTTAATACTATTCAATGTTTACGGTACCGTATCGTATGTTATTAACTCAGTTGGTTGTTTATTTATTTAAAAAAAACAACAACGGTATATTGTAGCTAATAAGACGTGCGTGGATATGCAACTAGCTAATGGTCAATTTCAACCAATTAACCACACCAGCATTCGTCTTTGGTGTAAAAAAGGCTACTACCTTCGAGGAAATCCAACGAGTAGTTGCGTGAACGGTCAATGGGACCAGACCGAAACAAGTTGTGAAAGTAATACGTTAACTTATAAATAAGAATTTTTTTTTTAAAAAAAACTTGTCTTACATTGAATCAATTGAAGAGTTCGTAGACGTTCCGAAAGGCTGGATGGGATGCGGGTATCCGGGATATCCGTCAAACGGTAAGCGTTACATCGGTAACAGCGACAATCAATTGCGTTACTATTGCAACGAAAATTTCGTCCGAGTCGGAAGCGAGATACGGAGATGCGAATCGAATGGTGTATGGTCCCATCCAAACCCAAAATGCGGTAAACAACTATTAAAAAAAAAATAAAAATCATAACTTTTATTGTTAGTACACAATAATTATGATAATTACAAATATTTAATTATTATTCTATTCAGTTATAAATGCAGCTTGGAATAAGACGATCAAACACCAAAACAATTCGTTTACTAACGAAAATGATGTCAGCAATTGCCACGCTCAATATAACGAATTTTACCTCGATCTTGGTACAGAAAATCGATTTAATGCAATTCAGATCGATTTTAATAAGGGTAAAAAATTGTCTTAAATTAACTATAGAAATCAGTAAAGTGTAAATTAATTTTTTTCCTCCCTTATTTTAAAAGGTGATTCATTAAGCGGACATATGAGCGTGACTAATGAAAGCAATTTCGCGCATCCACAAGAAATTTACAGTCTGTCGAATCAAAAAAGAAAAAAACAGTTCTACATTGAACAGGAAGTAGTGGCCAGATATTTGATCTTACGCTTGTTAAAAAAAGCATCCATTTGCAACATAACTGTTTACTATTTATATGGTAACTATTATTATTATTATTATAAATTTACGCCCTCGGCTCAGCTTCTATCATAATCATGCATTCGCGGACTTTTGCCATTCAGTTCGAAAAGCATCCAGTTTGTTATGGTAAACATTAAATGACTCTAAGATGGTCTTCAGGAGGTTTAAAAGTTCAATATCAACGCAAAATACATGGTTTTTCTAAAAGAAAGTAACCATTTCCCAACGCTATATTTTATTAATTTGATGTAATTAAGAATTCTAATAAAATAAAATGTTTTTGTATATATACTCAAGTTTTATTTGCAGTTTTTTAAAAGTTAGGTTTGGTCCCAATCTGCCCAAAAAACAACAAAAACGTGGAAAGTTAATTTTCCATAGGCTTGTATCAGCAAAATTACGGTCGACTGAGTTGAAAGCTGTTATTTGTTTTTTTTTTCCCTTTAGGCTAGTGGGTAGTGCCAGAACACAAACGCAATCTTTTACATATCCCCACAAGAAAAAAATCACACACGGTTAGGTCTGCAGGATCTAGCATTAAAAGCGAAAAAATTATGCTCTATGGGCCCCAACTTATCAATCCATTGCGATGACATTTTTTTCATTTAAAAAAGCGCCAAAATTCGATTTTTTTGGAAGGTTAACAAATAAGTGAATTTATGAGAGCAATGGTACAGCTTTAGCCTTCCTGTGAGAGCCATTTAAAAGTAAAAACCTCTTTTTTCAAATATTTACTGACAAAAGCGATCAACTCAGTGGATCGTGATTAATATGCTGATATACGCTGATATGAGAAATTAAATTTTCGCGTTTATGTTGCTTTTTGGGCAGATTGAGACCAAACCTAACTTTTATAAAACTACAAATGAAACCTGCGTATGTACCAAAAATATTTCTTTTTGTTAGAATTCTTAGTTACATCTAATTAATAAAATATAGCGTTGTGAAATGGTTACCTTATTTTAGAAAGACCCTGTAGAATAAATTACGCTCAAATTTTTAATCTCAAATTCTAAGACTTTTCATTGTCCATTCGATTCAACTTGCTAAAAACGTAGCACACAATAATTTTGCTAAATAAAATAGAAACTAAAATCCACAAATTCATAAATTAAAATATACCAGTGAATAGAAGACTCTTTCACTTTTAAAATTTTACTTATACTTAAATTTTACTTAAATTAGAATAATTTCTCAAATATACCAGTAGATAGAAGACTCTTTCATTTATCTGTGAAGTAAATCTCTTTTACCTCAAAAGAATGAAAAAATAGAGTTAGGCTAGTACCTTAAAACCCATATAGAGTTTAACAATACGGGCGTTTTTTAGCATCTTATAAATGCTCGATATTATGGCTAAAAGTTTGTGGATTTTATTTGAATGTTTTTCGAAAATTGTGCAAAACGTGTTTTAGAAATAACCCCCTGTGGTCATCCCGATATTCCATTCAACGGGAAGGTACGAAAAAGCGAAGCAAATGTGACGATGTACGAATGCAACCGGGGTTACATAATGATTGGAACCGCGAGTATAAATTGCGTACTGGGGGTTTGGGAAAACAAAATTCCGTTATGCGTGGATATTACAATTTTCGAACGGATTGATTGCGGAACGTTTAAATTAATAAGTAAGCCATTAAATTAACCAATCAAATAGTTTTTAAATAAAAAAAATTACAATTAATACAATTTCAGGTGTAATCGCAGGTGCTTTCGGAAGTTGTATCATCCTCGTTCTATCCGCCTGTCTCATTGGTGTATTTTGCAAGTTTAGCAAGAACAAAACTATAATTAGATCCAACAGCACCACGTCTAGCGGTTATTTAATGCCAATTACTACCTCTCAAATACCAGCCGAATATGATAATGGTGCATTTGTGGCATCGACTCAATTACTGTATGATAACGTAAATAATTTAATTCCCGAAATTTCTATGGAAACTGTAGAAAGTTGCGAATACGCTTATATCTCTGATTACTAACTTGCGAGTTACGTTTAAAAAAACATTTTTTTTTTCTTCGACCAAAATAATAAAATATAAAGTGCTTTCAGCATTACAGTATTTCGTTAATTCGGCACCTTTAACAATAAAACCATCGTAATTATTTAAAACGGTATCAGCTGATATCCGCAGCTTCCAACGTCTCGTAATGTGTTAAACCTGCCAGATCGAAAATGTCAGTTTTGTGGAATAGATATGTAGTGCAAAAAAAAAAAAAAAAAAATTGAGATCTGGAAATGCCAATTGTTAAACATCCTAATTAATGTTAAAATTTAATAGGATATTACGCCGAGTGTTTTAAATTTTTCCCGCCCTTTAAAAGTTTGTATAAAATAACCAATAGCAATAAAGCTACTAAATTTGACTCAGATCAATAATTAGCGGGGATAAGTTGGTTATCTTCATCACGCTCCAAAAGTTCCCGAATTTAAAAATGACTCACGACACGTGACTATCTCAAACAATCCGTTAAAAATAAACTAAAAACAGTAATAAAAATAAATAAAAATAAAATAAAAGTGCAAAATAAGTTTAAATTTGAGAACGTGGTGGAAGTGATTAAGTTGTTTTGCGTACTGGAAAACTTACAGCCAGTTATTGATTCTAAGAAAATCACGTCATGTTATACGTGTAAAATCCAAATCAAGAGGAAAAAGGAAATTCCGGTAGCTGAAACAATGTTTTGATTAACTCAAACGAATTAACACTTTCACAAAAAAAAAAAAAGGAAGCTAAACGCTAAAAGTGTGAGCAATACAAGAAAATAACTTTAATGGAATATTTTGAAACGTTTCCAAACGTTCGTGAACGAAATGAATTCATTGGAGTATGCGATTATGATAAGCTTCGGATTAGCAGTTATTACAATAACGAGTCAAAGTAAGTGTACAAAATAATGCGGATTAATATTCTTTTATTATTACTCATCTTATTTATTAGATAAAATGCAAAATGCTCAAATAAACAAGTTCTTAAAACTCAATTTATAACGCAAAGAAACAAACTGTATTATTGTTACTCGAAAATAAAATAAAATAATTGCGAAAATATTTAAATAAATAAATGTAAAATAAATTGGCTAATTTTAATTCGCTAATGACTAAGTTCGGTTCCGTCGAGGTTGTTTTAACCGAGTTCTACTGTGCGTACTTACAAGTTACAAGAGCATTTAAAGTAACAGCGTGAGAATTATTATGAAATGTTTAATAATTATTATTGACGTAGATGGAGAGAAATGCGAGTATCCAGTGGAACTGCGAAATGGTTTAGTAAGTCTAAGTCACAGAACGGAAGTGAATTTCAGCTGTAATCAAAGTTTATCTTCCCTTAATTTAATCCCCGTAAAGCATTGCGTCAACGATAGTGGGAAGTGGACATATTGTCTAGGTAAAATCCTTTACTTTCACCTCACACTTTCAAAATACTTTGAATAAATTATGGATATTAAACTTTTGAAGATGATTTCAAAAGCTGGATGAAATGTGGTAATCCAGGTTTTCCCTCGAACGGCTACATTTACCTGGGAAGAACCATGGACAATGAATTAGCTTACACTTGCTACGAGGGTTTTCATCTGCTAGGGGAAAAGGTAAGGTCTTGCCATCCAAACGGAACTTGGTCATCTCACGTCCCGAAATGCGGTACAAACATAGTTTTAAAAATTTTTTTTTTGAGGCCAGAAATAAATATTTCTATTTTTCTTTTTGTTTCAGTTAAGCGATTAAAAATTCAGTTGGCTGAGAAGCGATTGACGGACAGAAACCAGTTCACGTGCGTAACTTTAAATCAAAGTAGGAAACACTTCGATTTTAAAGAAAAAATTAAA
>JAQGAY010002115.1:0-11624 GCA_034698085.1 Polydesmus angustus
TCTTGAATCGCACTATAACCGGGTTTTACTGTATTTGTGTTTCACTTCTGGCGTGCGTGTCAACCACACACCCTCTTTTGTTCTTAATATCTTCCACGATCGCCTTACAGATGCTTCTCTGGGGGTCCTTACGGTTTACCAATGTAATGGTGGTCGAGTGAATAAATGTCTTCGGAAGTTCAGCGTCAAACATGCTTGTCAGAAACGATATAATGGAAGTTAGCTCACTTTTTCCTTTTACTTCTTCTTTCAAGAAAATTTCTACTTGGACCCTGTATCCACGTGGACTGGTGTAGAAGTAAGGGTTTCTCTGATAGAATCCGAAGTAAGATTTTCTTAACTCTAATTTTCTTTCGTAGTTTTTAATCTTCCATTCCAGCGTTCCATCGTACGAGTAGACGTCTTGAGTCATCTTAGGAAGACTTAGATGGTTCTACGAAAATTTCAATCCTAATCGAGTCATACATTTTGTTTGTCAGACCAGTGAACACGAATTTATGACCTAAACATGTTTCAAAGGCTGGCGAATAATTAAATGCTGAATCGAATAAGTAGGCCATTTTAAAACATTTCAGATTTGTCATGTAAAATACATGAGGAATTGGTAAAACACCTTTCAGTTTTTTTTGCGACACATCTTCCAAAGACAGCGAAAGGTAAACGCAGCCATCTTCCTTCAGCTCTAACTTTGCTCAAGCTTCGACGGGATATAGGCCCCACTGGAACACCTCTGTGGTCATTTTCAACGTTTTCTGAGCAAATGTAGCCGCAATTCTATGAATCTCCCATTCGCAACTGGATGAGAAACGCTCAGTTTGAGTGATCAGATTAAAGCAGTTCATCTACAATTTAAACATAATGATTATTTTATTTTTCATTAATCTATACGAAAAAATCCAACCTTCAAATTATGTATGAATGGAAGGTGATGAAAGAATGACGGTTCCTGATGAACAATTTTCGTTCTCTTAACCAATTGCTGCTCTTTTTCCATTTTCTTATTCTCATTGTCCAGCTGCCTTTTCTGTAGTTGACGATCTCGATCATTTGTTTTCATCTGTTCCAACAAAGTTTCTTGTCTCGTTTTCAACTGCGCTATTTCGTCTTCCTGTTGAGTTTTGGTGGTTTGGATATCTTCCTCGCTCTTTCTCAGCTGCACCAACATAGCTTCTGTTTCCTTTTTCAATCGGTCTTCTACCATGGAACGGACGATAGTCGAGACGGTCTCAGTTACACCACTCACCTTCCCATTCACTTCTGTCATCTTAATCTCTTGAGCCACGTTCATCTCTTTCCTCTGTTCCTTCATCCCTACCTCCAAAATGTTGACTTTGTTTAAGAGGAGTGCATCGCCGGCTTCTCTAGTTTTCTTTAAAAGAACCAATTCATTTTTCGATTTAAACAAAAATAATTATTCTAATCTTATTGAATCTTACTATCTCATTTTCCAAGTCTTTTCGAATACCCGATTTTAACTCTATATTTCCTTTATTGAATTCCGTTTTATTCATTTCTAGTTCCTTTCCAACTTTCGCTTTTAAATTAAGTAATTTCGTATTCATTTCCTCCATCAGCTCCGCCTTCATTTTGTCCATTTTTGTCTGCAAAACAGCGTTTAACCCTTCCAATTTTTGGTTAACTTTTAGTAAATCCTTGCAACCCTAAAAACAATAAATATTAATTTAAAAAAAATTGAATACTTATTAATATTATGAAACCAAACTGGAATTGTTTACCATTAGCAGCGCAGTTTCTTTCGAGTTTTCACAGCTCTGAAAATGCGTCTACGAAAGAAATGATTTGTAAGCTACATACTTATTCCTGAAGTAATTAAATGAAATGATTACCTCTAAGTCATGGTGTAAAGTATTTGCGGTCAGCGCTTGACTACACCAGCCACACATAAACTCCTTCATCTCATTCAAATACTCCAGCGGCCACTTCATCGAGCCCTCTAGGTTATTATCTCCATCTGAAGAAAAACAATTAAAAGATTTTTTTTAAATATTTGTTGTGAATTTTACCCACTATCACCGCGATATCCGGAAGTAGCCATTGCTGTCTCAATTTAGCTGTAAAAGAAAAACTTATTAACATAAAAATTGTAGCATTTTACAACATTAAACAAAATCTATTTTTTTCCTCTCTTTTTAATTCTAAAGTATGCTAACAATTAAATTCTAATTTAGTTAATTCTAAATTATTATCTCGCTTTTAATTTAACGTCTAAAACTTAATTTGTTTCAATTTTCTTCACTTGTTGCGAATGAGTCAGCGAAAGTCTGAATGTAGGCTATTTTCTCAGCGCCTAAAAACTTAATTCGAAATTTACCAAATTATAAAACATTGTTTTTTACCTATTAGAATAATGGAAATGTGTCCAAGAAATCGATCCCAACTTTTAAAACAAATTACGCGACTACCGGTACGTGCACAAAAAATGGGAGTTGAAGATGGAGTGATGCGACCGAGTCACCGAAAAGTTTAACCGTTGTTCAAACACGTTGAGTCACGTGATAAGACGAGTGGCGCCTGTGGTTGACCTATGGCTTGACCTTCCAAGCTCTCTTCACAATCCGTTAGCTTTTTTCCCACACTCAAATTTTACTTGGAGAAGTAGGAATGTAAGAGGACTGCTACATTCTCGTTTTAAAGCCGACTGTTTTAGAGGGTAAAACAGTCCTTTTAAAGAGCGGAAAAAGCGAAAAAGTGGAATATTGAAAAGTTACATTTTTGTTTTATAGGGTTGAGCATTTAAATTATATTATTGTACTGTATTTGTGTTTATAAGAGTATTTACAAAATTAATAATAATTATTATAAATTTATCAAAAACAATTTCCAACTTAAAATGATGGAGGTGATTTTTTTTTTCGATAAAACAATTTCAAATTTAACATCTTTTTTGTTTATCACAAACTTTTTAAATACTGTAAATTACCCTAAATGAAATAAAAATAATGTTGGAAAGTGGAGAGGCAAAATAACACGCTTTTTCTACAGCGAAGTTTTATTACTATCATTGAAAGACAAGTTCTGCATAAGACAAATACTGTTTATAATTTCTTATTAACTTTAAATAATTAAGTTTTTAAAGATATAATAATTTATACTGGAGATTTTTAAAATAATTTTGCGGTTTATCTAATATCAAAATGGGGGGGGGGGCCTCCAAAAATTTCTTAAATTTAAACATAAATTTTATTTGTATAAAATTCAAAAGTGTATTAAGATCTACCGGTACAATTTAAATTTGCCAGTAATATAATCATAGAGTGATTATCTCAATTTCAGTTTGTTTTTTGTGCGCTTTAATGGCCACTTTACAATATAAAGTGTCGTTTTCGATGAGATGTTTGACTTGCTCAACTTTGCATATTTCGAACGAGTACTCTTTCTTGCTTTTAATATCTTCTACAACCGTTCTAATGACGCTTCTTTCAGGGACTTCGCGGTTCATCAAGGTGACGGTGGTCGAGTGAGGAAAGGACACAGGTAGTTGAGCGTCACACATACCCGTCCAAAACATAATAAAGGCGGTTGGTCCACTTTCTCCTCCTTTAACTCCATTCAGGCTTATTCTCACTTGGACTCTGTATCCATCGGGTCCAGTGTAGAAATAAGGACTCTCCTGAAAAAGCATGAGATTGTCTTCCTCCAATTGTAAGCGTTTCTTATAGTTTTCGATCTTCCAATCCAGCGTTCCATCGTAGGAATGAACCTGTTGAGTCATCAGCGGTGGTTCCACGTAGATCTCCATCTCCACCGAGTCATTTGCGTTGTATTGTATACCTTTGAACCAGGATTTATGACATAAAAATGTTTTAAACTCGAACGTATATTTAAATTTTGAGCTAAATAAATATCCCATAGTGAAACATAGATGCCGAGGGTTTCTCAAGTTGATGTCCTTAAGTAAGTAATACACTTGAGGAATTGGTTTCAAATCTTCCGATTCGTTTTCATCTTTTAAACACATCGACAAATAAAAGTAGTCGTCTTCTTTCAACCGCAACTTAGCACGAGCTTGAACGGGATATCCGTTCCACTGGAACATCTCGCTGCTCAACTCAAACCTCGTCCGCGATGTAATAGCCTGAATATCGTCGATGGTCCATCTGAAACTGGGTTGGAACAGATAGTTGTGCGTGATGAGATTGAAGCAGTTCATCTAAGTCAAAAAAATACAAAATGATTTATTATTAATTAAAACCTTTTTTTAAAAACGAATATCGAACCGGAATTGTCAGCTGGTGAAACGGAGATGGTTCCAGGTAGAAAGCCTTGATCTTCTTAGCTACTTGCTTCGGTGCTTCATCTTCCAGTTCTCTTTTTAAAACTTGAAGATCACTCGGTTTCATCTGTTTCAGTTGAGTTTTGATGGCCTGGATATCTCCCTCGCTCTTTCTCAGCTGCACCCATAGTGCTTCCGTTTCCTTTTTCGATCGGTCTAACTCGGTGGATAGTACGGCGTTAACGGATGCTGTCACTTCCTTCTCTTTCTCGTCTAACATGTGGCGGACGACGCTCGTTACGGTCTCAATCACTCCGCTCACTTTCCCGTTTACTTCCGCCATCTTCGTCTCTTGAACCACGCTCATTTCTCGCATCGTTTTATTAGTTCTTTCCTCAAAGTTATTGAATCTGTTTAACAAGACGGCGTCGCTCGCTCGTCTACATTTCTGTAATAGATTCATTCGCGTAAGAAACAATTCGGATAAAGCAATAATTAATTAAGTGAATCTCACTATCTCTGTCTCCAAATTCTTCCGCATCTCCGATTTTAAGACCCAAATTTCTCTCTTGAATTCCGATTTCGCCATCGCTAATTCTGGTTTTATTTCGTCGTCCTCCTTCTGCATTTTGCCAATAGCAGCGTTTAATATTTCATACTTTTGGTTCATTTTTCCTCGTTCGTTGAAAACCTTTAAAATACACAAATTTCGATGCAAAAACTTTTAATAGTAATATTTATATAAGAGTAGGCTACATGTAAATGGATTGTTTTTTATTACCATTAAATGACCTTGTTCTTTGGGGTTTTTGCAGGTCGCAAAATGCATCTAAAAAAAAAACATTTTTTTGATTAAATTCTTCCTTGGTTAATTAGATAATGCGGTCACCTACCTCTAGATCATCGTGAGAAAGGTTTGCGTCCAGTAGTTGACCGCACCAGCCACACAAGTACTCTTTCGTCTCTTTCACGTACTCCAGCGGCCACTTCATATAACAAGACACAGCGTCATTTTCGTCTTTAGAATAAAAATAAATTTTTTTTGTTATTTTTTTTTATTTACAGTTTTATGGAGTTTACTGACCATCACATCGACGTATGGAAGTAGCCATTCTAACTCAACTGTTAGCTGCAATAATACAAATTTTAAAGTGGATAAAACGATTACGTTCAGTGAAAATGATGTTGGGAGATACAAAAATTAATGATAACCGAGTTTAACCGTCGCTCAAACAGGTTGAATCACGTGACGGAAAGTGACATTTGACCTACACATCCGCTCCTATTTTTTTTTTTTTTACCCCACCTTAAACTCCACTTGAAGAGGGGAGAAAGCACAAGAAATTGAATTGGAAGGTTACATTATTATTTTAGGAGGTAGAACAGTCTTTGGCAACAAAGGTTGAATTAAAACAACTAACCATTATTATACATCTACAATTTAATATTAATACCGTACTGTATAACATAATATTTTCTAATAGAAAAAAAAAAGTGTTTTTTAAATGAATTAATTTCTATATAATTATAATTTAGCTCAGCTTTTGAATGGGGGTTTTTTTTCACCAAACAATTTCAACTATAATATTGATTTTTTTGTACATAATTTTTAATTAAAATCGTGAGGCTATAATTACGTGAAATAACGATGAAAATCAATAATTTTTTTTAAAAATATTTATTTGTTTTCAAATTATCAATTGGTTTGATTTATCCCGTCTCTTTCAGCCGTAAAAAAACTCTTATCATTGGTCTACTTGACCATAATAAAGCTTTTATCTATTAATCATTTAATGGTTAAAATAAGGTTCAAAAAAATTTCTCAAAATATAAACACAAATTATATTATTACCAGGTGTCTTTTTTGACACAAATATAAATGAATAAAGAACGTTTAATTAACGTAAAAATATGGATAGACGGTACATCTGGTTTTAGATTTAGTCCTTCGTTACTGCGCTTTGATGACAACTTTACAAAATAAAGTGTCATTTTCAACCAGATTTTTCATCTCTTCAAATTTGCACATTTCAAACCAGCAAATAATACACTTGAGGAATTGGTGCAAAATCTTAGGATTCGCTTCCATCTTTTAAACACATCGACAAAATAATAAACGCAGTCATTTTCTTTCTGCTGTAACTTGGCTCGCGCTTAAACGGGATATCCGCTCCACTGGAACATCTGGCTGCTCAATTCGAACGTCTTCTGCCCCGTAATGGTCTTAATTCCATCGTAGGTCCACTTGTAGCTGGGTTGGAACAGATAGTTTTGGGTGACAAGATTGAAGCAGCTCATCTACATCAAAAAACAAAAAAATGATTTATTACTATTTAAAACTTTTAAGAAGAGATATGTAACCGGAATTGTCAAACGGAGATGGTGCCACGTGGAAACACTTCTTCTTCTTAACTAATTGCTTGGATTGTTCCTCTTTCTTTTGCCTTTTTAGCACCTGAAAATCTTTATCATTTGTTGGCATCTGTTCCGTTTCCTTTTTCGGTCGGTCGGTCGAGAATGTAAAGTGTCTGCCGACGATGACTTTTCTTTTCCCTTAACTTCTAAAATAGATTGGACGACGGCTGAGATGGTCTCACTCACTGCCGTAAATCTCCCATTCACTCCCGCCATCTTCATCTCTTGAGCCACGCTCATCTCTCGCATCTTCTCCTTCATTTCTTTCTCCAAAACCTTGACTTTGTTAAACAAGGCTGCGCTGCTCGTTTCTCTGTTTTTTTTTAATAGGTTCAATTAAGAAACATAATAAGTTTTTGGTAAAAACTTTAATTAACTTCATCATTCCTAATATCTCCGTCTCCAAATCATTTTTCTTATCCGCTTTTAAGTCCAAAAGCTGTTTATTAAATTCCGTTTTTCTAAAATCACTCTCCGCTCTTAGTTCTACTTCCGCCTTCATTTCCTCTAACACTTCGGCTTTGATTTGGTCCACCCTCGTCTGTATAGCAGCGTTGAACCCTTCCAACTTTTTGTTTAATTTCAGATAGATCTTTGAAACTCTAGAAAATAACAAAACTTAATTAAAACAATTGAATAATAATTATTATTATAAAAAAAATATCAAAGATTGTAGGCCATTAACAGCGCAGTTTCTTTAGAGTTTTTGCAGGTTTCAAAATGCGTCTAAAAAATGATTACATGTATTATATTTTACTGAGTTAATTAAATGATGTGGTTACCTTTAAGTCATCGTGAGTGTGGTTGGGGATGAGCACCTGATCACACCAGCCGCACATGTACGCCTTCGTCTCCGCTACATACTCCAGCGGCAATTTTATTGTGCCTTCCGCGTTATTATCTTCATCTGAAAAAACAAATTAAGGTTTTTTTAAATATTATTATATATATATTTTTCTGTTGCTTTTTTCTGAATTTTACTGACCTCCTGCACAACGACATCTGGAAGTAGCCATCATCCTTTACAACTTAAACTTTCCAGCTTCAATTAAAAATATTATTACTGTACCGGTAATTACGTTAATTAAAATTTAATATTATTCGCTTTACCTTTTAGTAGTAACGAAGGCAATCCCCGAACTAATAAAACATTTGTTCTTTTCATGCGGAGAACAGAGATCTTATTAAATTCTAATTTAGAATTATGTTTCTTTGAAAGCGTTTTAGTAAATTACACAAAATAATTACAGTATAATAATCGCAAAGTCTCAAGTGTTTCGTCGCTGGTTAAACTGATCTAAGTTCTAACCACGTGAGAAAACGACATAATGAATCAGTCACCTTTCACCTTGCTTAGGTAAGCTTTTTCGCTCCGCCCTCAAACGTTACCCGAAAAAAGGAAAGTTTCATTATTGTTTGAAAAGGTAAAACTCACACTTTAAACGAGTAAAATTTCAATAGTCACCTAATTAACGAATAAGTTTGTTTAGTATCAACGAGTAATAATATTAATACATCCTGCAGTAAAGTAAACAATTTTTATTTTCAAAATAATGAAGGGACGCGATTTTCTTCATTTTAAATAAAAATTTTCTTAATAAAAATAGATAACATTCTTATCAAAAGCGTTGGACATGAATACAGTACAATTACATGTACATATTTTTGGAAGATATCAATGAAACTTTATTAATATCGGCGTTTAAATCTTGCATAAAGTAATTATAAAACTTCGGTTAACTGAATGAGAAAAATAAAGAACTATTATCCTGCATGACTTCTACATCAAGCCCCCAAAATGCTAAATGCACTGCTAGATTTTGTACTCTAATTTCTAAATAATAAACGTTAGAAAAAGCACTGAAGTTTTACTAGAAGATGGGAGAATAAAATAATAATAAAAAAAAAATTAAATTTTTAAAATTAGTAAACACCGTTTTCAGAACAAGAACATAATGAAAAACTTTAAAATTTGGAAATGACATAAACATGGCTACTGGTTGATCGACTCAACTTTAATTGAAGTCATTTGCTACTGCGCTTTAATGACCACTTTACAAAATAAAGTGTCATTCTCGATGAGGTTTTCCATCTCTTCAAACTCGCAGATTTCAAACGTGTACTCTTTTTTCTTCTTAATATCTTCCACAATCGTTGTTTTAATGCGCCCTTGGTGGTCCCTGCGGTTGATGAAGGTGACGGTGGTCGAGTGAGGAAAAAACACGGGTAGTTCAGCATCAAATTCACCCGTCCAAAACAATATGCGCGCAGTTGGTCCTGCTCCGCCTTTAAATCCGTTCAAGCAAATTCTCACATTGACTCTGTATCCGTTTGGTCCAGTGTAGAAGTAAGGACTCTCTTGATACAACACGAGGTTATTCTTTTCCAACTGCAACCTTCTCGCGTAGTTTTCAATATTCCATTCCAGTGTTCCATCGTGCGAGTGGACCAGTTGAGTCATCCGCGGTGGCTCCACGTAAATCTCGATTTCAATCGAGTCATTCACGTTGAATTCTGTCTTATTAAAGCAGGATTTATTGCAAAAAATTGCTTCATACACAAATGAATAATAAAAAGTTGAACTGAATAAATAGCCCTTATTCAAACATAAGTGCTTGGCTTTTCTCAAGTTTATGTTCTTCAGCAAATAATACACTCGAGGAATTAGTTTCAAATCTTTCAGTTGATTTCCATCTTTGAACGCGTCTTTTAAAAACAGGGACAAATAAATAAAGTTATTTTCTTTCAGTTGTAACTTGGCTCGAGCTTGAACTGGATATCCTTTCCACTGGAACGCCTCGCTGCTTAATTCGAACGTCTTTCGCGCAGTAAGAGTCTTCATTTCATCAATGGTCCATTTGTAACTAGGTTGGAAAAGATAGTTTTGAGTGACCAGATTGAAGCAGTTCATCTAGATTGAAAAACAAAATCATTTATTATTAATTAAAACATTTTAATAAAGAAGATATCTAACCGGAATGATCAACTGGTCAAACACAGATGGTTCCGCGTGGAAATTCTTTTTTTTCTTAGCCAAGCGTTTTGCTGCTTCATCTTCCATTTTCCTTTTTATTAATTGACAATGTTGATCATTTGTTTTCAACTGCTTCGAAAAAGTTTCTGTTCTCGTTTTCAACTGCGCCACTTCGTTTTCCAATCCAGTTTTTGTGGTTTGAAAAGCTCGCTCAGTGTTTCGCAGCTGCACCCTGAGAGCTTCCGTTTCCTTCTTTAATCGGTCTACTTCATCGGGGTGAGTGGATGTCACTTCCTTTCCTTTCACTTCTAGTACGGAATGGATGACGGTGGAGACGGTTTCGGTCACTCCGCTAACTCGTCCGTTCACTTCCGCCATCTTCCTCTCTTGATCCGCGCTCATCTCTCGCACCTTCTTCTCCAAAACGTTGACTCTGTTCAACAAAGTGGAACCGGTCCCATCGCTCGTTTCAGCGCTGGTCTTTAATACATGCAATGCAAACATTAATTCAGGATTAAAGAAATAAAGAAATAAATAACTAAATGATTGATACCAAATTTCTCTCCAAATCCTTTTTAAGATCCGATTTTAAGTCCAAAAACTTTTTATCGAGTCGCGTCATATTAAAATCACTTTCGGCTCCGACATCCGCTTTTATATTATCTAGTTCCGAATTAATTTCCGCCTTCATCGTGTCCACTCTTGTCTGTATAACTGCGTTTAATCCTTTAAACTTCTGATTTAATTTTAACAGATCTTTGAAACCCTGGAAATAACAAGATTTAATTTAAAGAAATTAAATAATTATTATAAAATTGATTAAGAAATTGCACCATTAACACTCCATTTTTTTTCGAATTTTTGCAGCTTTGAAAATGCGTCTACAAAACAAAATAATTACTGTATGTGTTACATTTTACTTAGTTAATTCAATGACGTGATCACTTTTGGGGTTTCGTTCGTTTGGCTGGGGATGAGCACTCGACCACACCAGCCACACACGCATTCCTTCGTCTCTTTCACGTACTCCAACGGCCACTTCGTTAGGCCCATCTCCTCATTGTCATCCTCACCTGAAAAAAAAAACAATAATTAATTTTATACACCCTCATCGTGGCACGTCAAAATGCCTAAAACAAAAATAACGCGCGTCAAAATGACTACGGCTATTTTAAAAATTTTTTAAATAAAATTTCAAACGTTTGTAATTAAAATCAAGTGTTGTGATATATTCTTTTTCATATAATTCGTGAAATGGCTCAATCAATTTATGATTAACATAAAGGGAGTTTTGGAATGTGTTAATCATAAATTTATAAAGCCATTTCACGTATTTTAATATGAAAAAGAAGATATCACAACACTGGATTTTAATTGCTAACGTTTGAAATTTTATTTAAAATTTTTTTTAAAAAAAATTAGGCGATTTTGTTGATATTTGGGTGATTTAGTCATTTTTGAATAGTTTTTTTTTGTTTAGTTATTTTGCCGTAGCCTAGTTATTTTGCCATAGTTATTTTTGTTTAGTCTTTTTGCCGTAGTCATTTTGACGCGAGTTATTTTTGTTTTAGGCATTTTGACGTGTAACCCACCCTCATTACGACGTCCGAAAGTAGCCATAACGCCTTTGTGATGTTAATTAATGAGCAAATAATACAATAATTTTCTCTTCCCAGAGATAACCGAGATCCCAACTCTGAACTCGGATACAGCGCTTATGTAGACTAAAAATGGAGTTGAAAATAAGATTTTTAGCTGAAAAAAACGTGTCTCTGCCGTTCAATCTCGTTGAATCACGCACAGCGCGAAAGAGTGGCATTTGACCTTCCTACACATCCGCTAAGTTTAGTTTTGCCACACCTTAAACTCCACTTAACGAAGGGAGAAAGCAAAAAGAATGGGAAGAGGAAAATTACATTACATAATTATGATGGGACCCGCTTTTAATAATATGGGAGGATTTCCTCCGCGGGGTCCGCCGATGGGCCCTCCGTTTACAGA
>JAQGAY010002116.1:0-11623 GCA_034698085.1 Polydesmus angustus
CATTTGTTTGTTTACAGACTTTTTCTATTGGTGTGCGGTTCGAAAGTAGCTTTTAGCGTAATGAGGAGCTATGGTCAACTAGCTAAGTATGTTATAGTTGGAAGTAGGATGTTGTTTTGAAGCTATTGTTTGCGCTTAACAATGACCGCTCAACTGGGTTTCCAAAATATTATACAGTAATACTCAATCAAACGTAATTTAAAGGAAGTGTGTGTTTGCGTTCAATTATTGTTTTATTTCGCTCATCTAGTCTAAGCTTTAATTTAATTCGTTTACTTTTAATTATTACTTTTTTTTTACTCGTGGTCGGTTAATTGTCGTAGGCTTAGATAGTTTGAAACATAATAATAATAATTGTGTAAAAGTAAATGTGTGAAAGGAATATTATTAAGCTGTGTGTGTATGTATGTTTTCGGAGTAGCTCGCTCGTTTTTAACCCATTTCCGCGTCAATTTTTTTAATGCACGTTCTTTCTTTTTCATCCACCGCCAAATGAAAAGGTGTAAATTGCATTCTTTCTTCGAAGCCATTTTATTAAGCTGAAATTCTTTATTTGATTAAAATTGCATATATATATATTTTTTTGTTTCTTTTAAAAATAATTGAAATTTTTTTTCCCCCGTCGCTTTTAAAATGATAGTTTTCTCTCACTCCAACACTTGTAAATATTTGTTTTCAGCTTTAATATTAATTTGTTGCCATTGCTTCGAAAATAATAATAATTGGTGTATCAACAACAAAAAAGCAATTTTTTTTTCTTTTGGTTTAAAAGATTTTGGCGCTATCAACTGACCACTTGATTGAGTTGTTACTTAAATAATAATTAAATTCAATGTATTCAAATGCAACGTAAATTATAGCTAATTTGCTTAAAATAACATATTGCTTCAATAATATTTCACCTAAATGTAAGGTCAACGCTTTTTTATTATTATTATTTTTTTTTTATTTTAAGATTTATTATTTTCTCTCTGCCTTATATACCAGCTTATTAATGGCGATAATAATGATATTTTGGATGGTATAACTTAGTTATAATAATCTGATTAAAGGTTTGTGGAAAGAGATAATTGGTGGTGACTTTTTGAATCTCGCTCGTTGTTTTCTTCTCTCATTTTGACTCGCGTGTGGGCCTGTCATTGATTTTGAATGCTCTACAATAGATTGGCCTTTTATTTCCGTTTTGTTCATCGTGGCTAATTAGACGTTTAAGCGAATGCAAATGATGTGTGTGTGTGTCTACCGAGCTAAACCATTTCTCTCGTTCTCGAAGGAATATGGTTCTCTCTCGTTTCTTGGTCGTTACTTGTGGTTAAAATTGTGGTTTTGAAATTTGAAACAATCATTTTTTTTTGTGCGTGTGTGTGTGTGTTTTTTCGTTTACCACCCGACCCACCTACCTTCTCAACTTATTTCTCATCCTTTTTTCTACCTATCTATCCGTTCTCCATTTACCTTTTTCTCCTCTCATCTTTTTTTTTTTCTTCTTTTGTTTTCGCTTAAGGGCTTTTTGTGGCCAAGATGTTTATTTCCAAAGGTCACATTCTTCGGGTTGACCTTCTGAATGGATAATTATTACTTTGGAAAGAAGTATCAGTCCCTGCTTTTATTCTATTCACGCATGTTGTGGCGAATGACGAGCCGAACCGAGCTCGGCTTAATCGGGTTTTGGCTGGGAGGGAATCGGCGGCGTTTAGGCACGAAGCTGCCGCGTTAAGCCTAAATTTTGAGTCTGCCATCGAAGCCTCGTTATTAGGTCCTTCGCACTCAAATTTAAGCCTACAGCGCTATTTCACCTTTTTTTTACGTTATCTTTTTTTTGATTATTAATAGACTTTTCAAGGACAAGCGTAAATTGTGTGCGAAACTGTACAATAAAATTGTAGTGCTTTGGGTATTTACATTGGCTCAGTTCAACCTAGGCACATAGGAAACCGTGTAATTTTTGCCTTCGAAACACATTTTCTATTGACACGATTACCACAGAGTTTGATTATTTTTTTTTGATTATTATTATTTTAGATTTGTAGGTTGTGTTCACGAACGAAGTTGAAACAATTTGCTACACGTCACATCTAAAACAAATAGCTTATCTAATTCGTAGCTATTGTGACAGTGGTGAAATTTGATCGATCACGTCGTTTTTATCATTTTGCTCTATCAACTCCATTTATTCATTTAATAAATTTTTAAAAAAATATTAGATATTATTTATGAAATAAATTATTGTAAAAGTGAAACAAATAATTATTGAAATCGGTTTCTCATCTGTCGATTACCAGTACATTACCATTTTTTTTTCTCTACTCGCGCCTATCTCTCTATCGTTTCGGCGCTAGAATTTAACCAGAACTTGTCTATTGGAAAATTGTGTATACGAAATAGTACCTTTTTATGTACGGCTTTTTTTATTTGCGCGGTTAATGTAGAAATTTGCAGTTGAAAATGTTAGAATTTGTGAGAAAAGTTTTATGAATAAGTTTCAATATTATTATAATTGCTAAAATAAATTTTAAAATTTACATTAATTACAGTATGGGTTCAAAAATTAATCTACGGTATAACGTTTACCGTAATATTTGTAATGAAATAAATTTTTTTTGTAATAATTACCGGTATATGAACATTTGCTAGATGCTGCTAAGGTGTGTGATTTAGTTAATTAAAGACAAAAAAAGTTGACATTGAACGATTATTGAAATTTAGCCGGTACCGTATTCGAAAAATAAATGGAAAAAAGGTGAAATGAATAATTTTTGATTATTTTAATAGTAAAATGCGGTTAAGACGAAATGGAATTTGCACTTAGTTTCGGTTCTTCTTAAGCAGACTTCGGTTACCAAAATTATGAATTGTTTGTGAATTGCGCGGGTAGACTCGACGAGAGATGACTCACCTTTTTTTATCTACCTAAGTTGAATTTTTTTCAAGTGCGAAGATGTGTGTGTAGTATGATCGTAAAACTGCGAATTATACTTCAATTTTAATATTATCCGACACGTGCTTGTGAAATCGGACGCGTAACGTTCTGGAAAAACCGCCCAAGTCCCCACTTTACGGCTTTTCGCCAGGGTACAACGGCTTAAAGATTAATAATTATTTTATTCCATTCGAAAAACTCAAATATCCCGTTCTAAATCACCCATTGTTTGCAGTGAGGATGGTTGGCGGACTTGCAGCGTTTTGTCGGTAGGCTAATGAAAAAAGCGTGTGGCGCGAATGAAATGCAAATCTTGCGAGTTGAAAATACGAGTAATTTTATCGCCGAGACTCGTGCGGTGATGTTAGTGTTAAAAAGATACGAGGGAGAAAAAAAAATTAAATAATGAATAAAGATGGTTAAAAAGTCATTTGAGGAGATTTAAAATCTAAACACGCGTTAAATTATAATATTCAATATTTTCACCCGTAAATTTTCGCACTAACCAAAAATTATTATTAATTTATTTTTTTTTAAAGCGCGAACGGTTTTTTTTACTCTTGTTTGAGTAAATTTATTTAAATTAACGCGTAATAAAAATACGCGAGAATAGATAGACTTTATTTAATTTAATTTGGTGTTTTTTTTATGTTTTGAATGTATAAATAAATTGAAAAGATAGGTAGGGAGGGAGGCAGTGGATGGATGGGTGTAGTATTGTGAATAGCCAGTGTGAAAATACGATTTGTTTGTGGAAAGAAATCATTTTATGCCAAAATTGACCATCACCGAACGTATTTTAAAAGTTGATTTTTTTTTTATTTTTTAAAAAATTTACTTCTCAGCTGGATGTTTAACGGCGAAAACTGAAATTTGAAAGAGAGAATAAGAAAAATTAATATTTTTTTTTTGTTTGTCCGGATTTTGTTTACTGGTCGAATGGACTCAGCAGGATCACTTCTTAGTAAACCACCATTTGTTTCCACTTTGATCGTATTTCCTTCCCCCCTTTTTTTTTCTTATTTTCTAATTTGAAATGCTAATAAATTTGTGTAACCTTTTTTTTTTAATTAATTTTAGATATTGTATAGTACTGTAGAGGGGGAGATGATAGGCAGCTCATCTTACGCGACTTCAACTTTTGTATTTACGCGATTTGCGAAAACTTTTTTTCTAACGATTTCATTACAAATTTTTTTAGTTATTTTCAGAGATTTTGCATCCGAGTTTGGGCTTTGAAATTAATTTTCTATAATTTTTTTTAATGGGCACTACTTAGATTAATAAAAAGAGGTATTGTGGTAGCAACAAAATAATTACAGTACCGGTATTAAAATGACTATTTTTGATTAAGATTTGATTTTAAGTATTTTAAATGTAATGTTTACAGAACGCGATTTTGAGTTTACGCGTTCAAACTGGAGTCAAAATTGACGAAACTTTACTGGTACGGTATATTTTTTGTCGCCAAAAAAAAAAATTGACGATTGTATGTAAAAATGGGAATTGTTGGCCATTTACCCGAGCGTTTTTCTTTTAACCTAAATGTTGATTGGAATTTTAAAGATTTTTTTAATTGTTAACTTATTGAGGCAGCGTCTGCCTGCTAGTGCTACTCCCTGCCTCACAAATTAGTCAAGCGACCTACGCAAATTACACAACGACCAATTTTTTTTTTTTGGACGACGATTTTTTTTTTTTTCGGTAACTTGGAATATATTTTTTTTGTTTGGTTCTTATATTTTCAATTTAATCAGTTTTCCCACGAATTTTTGGTCGACATGAATCGCAAATTGGCTTTTCCTATTAGCATCGGTGTAAACGGCAGGGAGTCCCTGTACACGTTCATGTATACATGTACTGGCACTGGCAGCGGCGTCGACGGACGTTTCTTGTGCTAACGAACTAGACAAATATACGCGCATTAATGTTTGTATATAAAATTGATGCGTTGATTCGAAGCGCGTGCTTTTTTCTGCCTAATCTTTCCATGTTAATATAATTGAGTTTATCTCCGTGGTTTTTGGCTCCGATATCAACTGGGATTTAGTCATCAGGCGCGTGCAGGCGCTGCTTCATTTTTTTTTATTATTATTATTTTGATTTTTTTTTTCTCCATCCATACGTACATACATACGGCGCACGTTGATTTCAACGTCAGTGTCGCTTACACTCTTTTTCATTATGTTGACTTTGACGGGCGAGTTATGCATTAGACTTATGACATTATTTTTAGTACATGTATTATCGATTCTCATATTACATTACATTATATTCGCAGATGTTTTCTCGTAGACTAGAGCGGTCTACGTTTTTCATTGGATAAAAACAAGGCAATGGCTGTTAGAATTATTACGATCTAAAAAAATAATTACCGGTATTAATATTTGGCAAAAATAAATAATTTTTTTTTGCTGTAAATATTCAGTTTGCGCGAATTTTTTATCTGGAAAATAAGTTGAGTTTTATAAATTTGTTGATAATAATAATTATTATTAAGATTGACGTTTCACTATTTTAAAATTGACATTCGCAATGTAAATGACTTTTAAATTTGAAGATCATTGCGCTCTTTCTCATTTTTTTTTTTTTTTCCTATTTTCTCGTTCCTATTTGTTTACAAATTCCTTTTAAAAATGTGAGTGTTTTTAGTAAAAACATTTGCCTTTTGGAAAACGTTGTTAAAAATGTTAACCCAGCTGGAGAAATATCCGACGAAAATCCAGCTCTTTTATAATACGAAGTTAATGGAAGTTGTGTTTTAGTGCTAATTGTGAGCTGCGGTTGAATTGCGCTGACTTACATTGTGCGATTGACAGCGAGTTGATGTCTAATCGTTTTTGATTGACGTAAGATATACAGTAGTCCATTACGTAAGCAAACACCTGCTTAAATAATACTGGCTCACTCTTCAATCTCTCGTTTTCACACTCCTTTTCTCTCGCTCTTTTGTATCTTTAGGATTTCCATCCCAGATTTTAAGTCCTCTTTTTTTTATTATTTTTTTACTATTATTATTATTAATTTTTTTTTTGGCTTTTTTTTTTGTTGTCTTGGGTATGTTGCTCTTTGGTGTCAACAGAATTTCTCAATCGACGTGGTTAATGCCGAAGGATTAAGGTGATCGATGGAGAATGGTTGCCATTTCACCCGAGCAGAAAGAGTTTGGAACGACAAGTTGATGGGTGGATTTTATTCGGTCACACGGTACAAAAAGAATGCGCTTTCCATTTTTTTTTTACTCGATTAGGTAAAACAAAAAAAATACCGTAGTTAGTTCTCGTAAAACGCGTATTCATTTAACGCGTTTTCAATAAACAATCTAAAAATGTGCCATCATTCGAGTGATTTTTTATGGTCGGTTATAGATCCCAAAGTCATATTCCACTTCAGATAAATTCAAAATTATTCAATTATTAATTTTATTTATTTGAAGTAATTTTTTTAAAACATTTTTAACGGAATTTATTTTTAGTTAGTGGTTTCCTATTGACTCGTTTTGTATTTAAACGAATTTCTATAAGACCAGGTTTGTTATGGGCGGTTGTATCGCGTTGTTCGAGTAGTCATTGTATTGGAAAGTTAAGCGATGACAAGGGATTAAGTTTTTGGCTGCTAAAAATCGTAGGTAGATGTCGGATTCGCACGTACCGTAAGAAACACTTGAACTACAAACAAAGCGATTTTGTAGCCTAAATCACGACCGCGTTGATTTTGAACCGAAAGTGCATCACGGTTAAGGGGTAAGGGAGGGAGGGTGCTACTGGCTGTTGTTGCTGCCTTATAATGTTAAATTAAAAATAATTATTTACACGTGAAATAAAAATGAGATATGCTGTGCGCGCGGGTTGTAAAAATAATTAGAAATTTACATTTGGCTCGCATTTAAAATTGCATTGCGGTTACGCATAACGTATATGTTTGCTTTTTCGACCGGTACAGTACTCGCGTATTTTACACGCTGTTTGTTGCCTATTTAGACGGCCGATTGTCGATACAACGAAATTCGTACGAAGAAACGGTACAATTTTATTACTAAAACACCATTAATATAACTTAGATTATAATATTAAATAAATAGTGATCACATTAAATCGTATTGGGTATGTACTCCAAAAAAGAATTTTTATTAAATTTCAAATTCTTAAACTACAAAAATTTAACAATAATGCTGTAATAATAAATTAGCATCGAAAAATCCTGTTTAGACACAGAAAACTGCTTTCAAATACTTACTAAGTACATTGTTTGTTTTTTTTTTGCCAAAAAATACCTTCATATAATTTTGTAAAGGAACTTTAAAAATTTTTATGACGCAAACCTTGAACAAAAACGAATAAAATTTGATCAAATGTTATTAAATGGAAAAGTTTTTCTTTTTCATTTAAAGTTTGTTGTTATTAACATGGTTTTACTTACAACGTTTTATTTGCACAACCGGAATTTTTTTAAATAAATTTTTGCAAAGTTAAAGTTCGTTATATCGGCATTTAACTACAAATTGTTTACATAGTGTTTAGATGCCGCGTTTCGTTGTTTTGTTTACATTTTTACGACTCGGAATTTAGTGCAGTGGAAAATTATTTTTTTTTTATCTCGACGCATTTAAAATTGGACGAAAGATTGGTTCGCAGTTAATTGAAACCAGAATAAATTTCTCCATTTTCCTCCCTCTACTTTTATAACTTTTGATTAGCTTTTTTTTTTTTTTGTTGTTGTTATTGTTGATTCTCCAGGTGCGGATGAGGCTGCTGCTGCCGTCTCACCCCTCATCAACGCGGACTTGAATGTAGGGAGGAGAACGCGAATTGAAATGCGAATGTAAATAATAATCCACGGATTCGGCGTTGGATAATTGAAGGCTTAGTCCAACAACTTTCAGTTTTGTTCGCACTCTATAATCATGTGACAGCGGGCGATTGCCAGCCAGCATTACACCAGCGCATGCGCCATCATCATGATCATAATAATAATAGCGTTCAATCGAACTTTTTGTGAATGAGGTTGTTGTGTGTGGCTTATAGTTAAATTTAGGTTGGTTGTCTCACATAAGTCATATATTTTTTTCTTCTCTCCGTTCGGGTGGAGATTCTTTTTTATTTTTTTAAAAAAAATTTATATATATTTATTTATTATTTTCTATGTGTTGGAAAAGAAAATGAGTGAGTATTCCCACACGTGTCTGATTACAGTTTTTGACGTCCAAATTACTCGAGTTTTTGATTTCGAAAATTGTAGGATATTGCGCTGGAAAATTGTGATAAAAACAAAATTGAAAGACTAATTATACTATTTGAGCGAGGGAGGAACACGGTTTGAAACAATACAGTACTCGAACCGGCCGGGTGACATACAAAGGCCACACGAGAGAAAAACTTAACAGAAGTTTTCGATTTATTGATGCTGCTGCTGCCATTTTACGCCTACGTCACTTTTATACTCGATCAATTATTTTTTACAATAGCCGCGATGGAAACGGGATTTAATTTTAGTAGTTTGTAATTCACGAACAAAATAAGCTTCAGAATTATTACTGAAAATAAAAAACTTTTTTGTTGAGTAGATTAAAATATTACATTTTATTATGAAATAAAATTTTATTTTTCTTAAATTTAGTCTAATACAAGTTTTGCGCGAGTTAATTTTTCGATATTCTCGCTGTGACGATTACAATATGTTTTCTCTAAAAAATGAAACGTTTCTGTTACCATAAGAAATAATACATTTTTTTGATACGATATGATAGTGTGTGCCACTTTTTACTGAAATTGAATTACATGGACGATGGAAACCTAAACGCACGCAACCCTCCTCCGTTTATGCGAGCTCTATTATACGCGAATTTTTTTTTTTAGGCTTTAAGGAAAAATGTATTTTGCAATTTCTTTATCTTTTGCTTTTATCTGCTTTTTATGTGGTTATTTATAATAATTTTAAATTAATTCTTAAAATGTTTTTATTTTTTATAATAGATCTATTTTAGAATTTTAGATTACTGCGACAAAATCAACAAAAAAGTTGCGGGCAATTTTTTTGTACCTTCAACGTTTAAAAATAATATAAGGAATGAATAATTAAAATAATTTTCTATAATTATTTTGCGTTGCGTGTTCGGTTAATTATTTGAAGCTGGAGGGCTTTTTCTGCCTTTATTAGACGATTTTTGTTTTTGTAAATTATTGATTTTGGTGAATTACAACACGGAGGAGTTGTATTGATTTTCTGATGATGATGATGAAATGATGGCGAGTAGGAAGCGGAGGAGGAGAAGGAGTGCTGCATTTTCAATTGCTCCGATTTTATAATTCCGATGCTTTGATTAATACTTTTCCTTCTATTTTTTTTCTTTTTTTTATTTGGTGGCATGGATTTTGGGGTGAAGTTGTTGAAATTGTTTGTTCGGAGGTGAAAAGGCGAGATTGAAAAGTGTGAAAATGAACGAGTTGCGAGTCAAGGAATATCTTTTTTTTTTATTTTATCTTATTTACCGATCTTTGTTTCACACTCGTAAAACTTTCTCCGTACCACTTTGAACAATTGTTTATACGATTTTAATGAAAAGGTGAAGCGGTGGATGGTGATCTCGATAGGTGCGGGTGAGCGGCTTCAAACTTCGATTTGGTTTGCTATCAAAGATTCACATTTTGAAGATTCTTATCGATCGACGCTTTAATTATTAATTATAACACGTTCGCAACTTTAACGAACAAGGAGAACTATAATAACGTGTTGCTTAACGAAATGTTTACTTTTAAATCCATTTATTTGATGTTAGAATTTTGAAGGAATTAAGCAGATTTTTTTTATTTTTTGGTCTTTAAAATTTTAATTTTGGTTTAATTTTGCCCTGATTTTCATAGTAATATAGTATGTTATTGTTATTTTTATGACTTCTAACGTTATTGTACGAGTTAAAAAAAAAATTGACGTCATAAAAATAATTGATTTTCTAACTGAAATTGAATTGAATAATAAATTTTCTATGTTGCTTAATGTACAATATTATTATTATGGAAATGTTCTTTGAATTACTAGAACTACTAAATTAAATAAAGTATTTAATTTTATGCCCTTTTCCGCGCATAATTTTGAATTAAATTTGCCTTTTTTTAATGAAGATATTTATTTTTTTTTAGATTTGCGCCTAATGTAGTTCCATGACGGAAGCGCGTGTTTTGTGTGCACGCACTTTCAATCAAAATTTAAATTAGTAAAAGTTTAGAGAAAAAGTGAGGCAGGTAGAGAGAGAGAAAAGCGCAGGGTCAGGGCGAAATAACGACCATTATTATTATATCTATTTTTTTTTTGTTTTGTTATTATTATTTTACTCCTTAAAGTTATAATTTTGAAACGTGGAGGTGTTTATCCCCGACTTTCATTACTCTTCTCGCGCATGCACGTCAACCATTTAAGGCGATGTGCGTGCAATTTTGCATCTCTAGATACCTTTTTCCTATGTATATATTTTAAGGGAAGATGCTGGTGTGTGTGTGCACCTGTTTCAAACCGTGTTTCATGGTCATTCAGCTTATAATCACACATCTCTAATAATAATGTATGGAGAAGCAAAGTGCGGCAGTGATGATAACTTCGTACCCGAATTTGCTTAACTTTTCGACTTTTTCCTATCGCATTTCACATATAACACACTAGGTGAAAATGCTCATTTTATGGGGGAGGGGTTGCTGTTGCTTTTTTTTTATTTTTTTTTTTTCCTTTTGAATATTTGATAATTGTATTTCTACGTACGTTATGTTTTCCAAGTCGTTAATTCGTAGCATCACGCAATTTAATTTCGTTTTGTTGTTTTTTATCTTTTTTTTTTTCATTTTGAAAGGAATCTAAAATTAAGTTACTGGATTTTTTTTTTTTTGACTTGGGTAAACGTAAGAAATAAAAATGTTTTGGTAAAATCTTTACAGTTGTTTAGCTGAGACAAAAAGACACATGAGAAAGCGAGCGAGTAGGAGTGTTTTAGTTGTTTGTTTTTACACATAAAAACGTGTAAATTGCAATTTTTCTTGGTAGATTTTAATTATTATAAGTCATTCTGTATAAATACTGTAATAAGGAAGTAAGCTTCTTTTTTACTTCATTCGCATTTCGAAATATTTTCGATGCACTTATTTTATTAAATTTTATTTTTATTATTTTTTTGTTTTCCCTTTTAAATGCTTGTGGTTGTTTCTTTAATCGAGTGCGCTATTGTCTTAACACACTATTGCCTATAGGTAAATGCATTTCTTTTTTTTTTTTATATAACAATGTTTTTTAGGGCAATTTTTTTGCTTTTTTTAAAAAATAAAATTTTGTTTTAATTAATTTCTACACTAAGACTATGCATTGCAGTATCGTGTTTCATGTTTTAAAGTACATTTACCGGTACTGTGTGTATTTGGTCTTGTATTGTGCGTAATATATCCAGTACAATAATCTTTTTGGTAGTTCAAATTTTATAGAAAAAAAAAAACTAATATGGCCAGTAACAAATGCTTAAAATCTATTTATTGAATGAATTTCGGACAACATTGTGACAACGAAACTTTGTTTTGTTTTATCGATCATTGTTTCGTTAAAGTTTCCTTAATACTGTATATTGAAATTGATTGAGATTGAAATCAGCTGTGACTCGCCAACAGTTTTTTCGTATCGAGGGTTTCGTTTTCAAGGGGTTGCGGTGAGTTAATTCCGTAAGTGGTCGAG